>PNEQ01050036.1:0-30522 GCA_003012365.1 Medauroidea extradentata
TTTTTTGGGTTTAGACACTTTGGGAATAGGCACAATTGTAGCCAATTTCCAACTGTCAGGAAACACACCATCCATCAAAGATTTGTTTATTAAGGTTAATAAAAAGTCTTCATAAGTTCCTAAAGTTTGTTTCATAACCTTGCCATTAATAGTATCATCACCATTACTACCAGGTTTCAAATTTTTCACTATTACCCTGCTTTCATCCAGCTCAACTAACTTAAATTTATCTAAAACTTGCAAATTAACACAATCAAGCTGATGATCAAATGTTAAACATTCATTATTCATTAGGTTAATGCTATTAACAATTTCACTTACACTTGAAACAAAATAATTATTAAACACTTTGCCAACGTCCTCCTTTCCAACTGACTCATTCCTGGACACATTTTTACAGCTAACAATTTCCTTGAGACTATTCCACTTTTTTTTTTTGATCATTTTTAGCTGCATCTATACAACTGTTGTAATACAACTTCTTTTCCTCTTTTACGATTTGAACTAACTTATTACACAATTTTCTATGCTCAATCCAATCTTCTTCACAACCTGTAAATTTTGCCCCCTTGTACATATTGTATTTTGCCTTTCGAATGTTACTGACTCTATTATTAAACCAGGCTTTAGGTTTATTCACATGTTGTAATTTTAGAGGAGCAACATTATTAACACAGCATTTTAAATTTTCGGTAAAAGAATTTGCAAGCACATTAACATTACCTGTCACAGACCAAGGACAAGCTACCAAGTCCTTATTTAGTTTATCCCAATTGATTATATTATAGTTTCTCCTCATTATACCTTTCACTTGAGATGCTACATAGCAGACTTCCAGATCAACTTCGATTACTTCATGATCAGTAATACACATTTCACTCAACAATTTAGCACTACAGGTATTCAAATTTGTAATTACCAAATCCAATAATGTTTCGCTCTGGTGTGTTATCCTTGTTGGTGAGTTAATTAATTGTTTCAACCCAAAACTTTTTACAGTACTAAAAAACTTTTTGGACACACAATCAGACTTCAGCAAGTCAATATTAAAATCTCCCAATAACACACACCTTTCTCTAACAAAGATCACATCACATATACCCTCAAACCAATCTAAAAATTCATTTTGATTACAGCTAGGTGACTTATACAATACTCCAACTAAAATTGAACACGCATTTAACAATAATGTGAACGCAGTAACTTAGCCTTT
This sequence comes from Medauroidea extradentata, assembly GCA_003012365.1. Lineage (NCBI taxonomy): Eukaryota > Metazoa > Arthropoda > Insecta > Phasmatodea > Phasmatidae > Medauroidea > Medauroidea extradentata. The sequence goes on from PNEQ01050036.1 coordinate 1,214, forward strand.
TGTTTACTAGGCCAGCATCGATGCAACATGCCTGTAGGTCAAATTACATGTTAATTAATCACTGTATCAACTTTTTGCAGTATAACATGCACTATAAAAATGACAGTAGCGAGTTTGAAACAGATTCTGCTGTATTGTTATCACAATGAAAACAGATGCTTGCAAGTGATGCTGTGAACTCACCAGAGTGCATTCGTGTTGTACCAAGATTGCGTCCATAACAATAGAGATCAATCAAGTCATGACAGCGTTGCCAGTTGCAACTGCTTCTTCACCTTTGCCATATCTCGCACTGTGCACAAATGCATTCATAGGCAAATGTAGATCAACACAGCACACAGATAAATTCTGATTTTGACATGCGCAAGTATTCAATGTTTATTGTGATTAAAAAAACATTTTGTGCTGTATTTTGATGCTTCTGAATAATTTCTATGAAAGTGCTAATCACAGTACCACTCGTAATTGCTGAACTTTTCTTACAACGAACTGTATACCATGGCTACACTAACTGATGGTGTCGTACAAAACACTTTTAATTACAAACGTCTCATAATATTCTATACTCGTAGTTCTGAGATTATGTTGAATGATAGAGACTAATGCAGGATGGCTCAGCGCTAATAACAAAAACAAGAGTACAAAAATAACCTAGTACCGTGAGATGAAACGGTTCAATATTTTGCCGAAGTCAACAAACAGAAAGCTAAAGGTGGCAAACTGCCACTAGGCTATTAATCACTAAAATATCTGGACAGAAATGTACAAGTACTTACAGAATTGTACTGTACAAGTATGAAAACAGCAAATATAGATGGTAGACACATTTATCGCCTGGTTACACAGTTACAATGTTTCGTTGGCCAAGTCAATTTTATTGGTCAGCAAATTTTGGCATTTTGCTGTATTGTGGGGGATAAGCGGTGGTCGGTAACTAGTACACGCAGCGGAGAGGTGAACTAGGGAGTGGTAGGAAATTAGATAGGAAGTTATCATGTGTTGAGGCCTGGTAGATGTCTGCTTCCCAGTGCTTCATTTCTGTACTATTGTCTGAAGGTGGTACGGCTCTCACTACTCTCGTGTTATAACAGGAGTCTAAAATATTTTTTTTGGAAGCCTCATGTGCAGCAAATGGTTTATCCAGAGGGTTCAGATTGAAACCAGGTATGGCTTGTTTGGTATCAATCCTACGGCCAGTTGTCCTCTTGTCATAGTTTGTTAGTAATCATGCCAATGTATTCTGTATCTCTTTGTGTGCACTGTAATTGGTAGATCAGGTTCAGTGTCCCATAGCTGTTGTTACCTTAGGCTCAGGTGTGTGACCAGTGAATGTGCTACGGAAGGATATGGAGGTTGATGTATTGCACTAGTACTGCACGGAGGACTACTGCAGGGATGGGAACACAGTCAGTTGTTGTCGCAAAATTGCAGTAGCTGTTCGGTACTTGTTAACAGATTATTTGATACAACTAAGATTTGTAGGCCTCAGTTTTTGACTTAATGGGCTGAAGTATTTAAAAGAAATTTAAGGAAATATTAGTTTAAGGATAGTAATTATTTTTACTGGTACTTACAGATGATACTTGTAAAAAGGTACACACACACACGAGAAGACCATACTGAACTATGGACACAAAATCCTGGCTGCCTCACCACAGACACGCAGGACTTGTTCTCAAAACCTCCCAGATTGGTTTTCAAATGACTACCCAACCTCCAGCAAAACAGTCAACCCCAGAGCTCTAACCCTTGAAATAGTTCTCACTCTGTTTCCTGTGCCATTCACAACCTGTCTACCTACTTCAACAGCAGACTGACGAACCACACATATCCCATCCAAGGCAGATACAATTGTGCTACAACAAACCTGATATACCAGCTCCAGTGCAAACACTGTAATGCATAGTATATAGGCCTCACCACCAACACTCTTAAAACAGAGAATGAATTTCCCCAGAGATGATTCAAAGCAAGCCTTAGCTCGATGCAACTTCTGCCCTCAAGAAAAGCTAGTTGCAGCTCATGCAGTTTCCCACAACAAAGGTTTTGACTCCTGCTACAGCACCAGAATTGTGAAATCCTTGCCATCTTCTTGCTATAGTTCAGAGCTCAGACACCGGAAACTGGCCCATCAATACAATACAAAATCTAAACAGCCTCTAGGCGTCAATATCAGATTATTCCATTTTCCGCCTATTTCTCCCTGTCCATTAGAAGCTATCACAAACTGACCTATATTACTGTCCCCGTGTTTGAAATTTCCGCCATTCTTAGTTTGCCTTCTGGGCGCTAGGCTTACAGGTAACAGCACGCACTGCAGACTGGACTGCAGTGTGCCATGTGTTGCCACTTGCAAGTTTGACACTGGCGAAACATTGCGACCTCGCTTTGGCGGAAAAATGTGTGTGTGCGTGTGTGTGTATGTGTGTGTACACATATATTAAATCCACTGCTTAAATAGCCTCATTGAATTTATTTGAAGTCTTTTTAGGGATGAAATATAAAAATTATCTCTGACTGATGAACCATCCGACGGAAGGACCAACCAAACTGCAGCCCAAAACGCTGGATATAAAAATGTGAAATTTTTTGTTTGGGTTCCCTTTAGATCGTAGGCAAGCACTAGGAAGGGATTTATCGAAATTCATCCCCTAAGGGGGTGAAAAGGGATGAAATGTGTTTTCTAAGTTCATCTACATAGCTTAAACCCGATTGCCTATTGTTGTGTCTTGTACTTTAATGGGTGAATCAAAAGAATCCATATTAGCCAATGTAAATATTTTTTTGAATTCAACCTTTAAGATGGTTATAAGACCTAAATGTGTTCAATTAATTATCAATGTCTATCGCACCCTTCTGGATAAAGAGATGCTTTTTACTTTAAGATTATGCTAATGTAAATATGCAAAATGCAGTTTTAGGATTTTTCGAAATTTGACTCCCATAGAGTACAAAAGGGGTAAATTTTTTACTAATCATCTATACAGCTTGAACCCAATGGGCAATCGTCGTAATTTTAACTTTAATTACTAGATACACATACAGATGTATAAGATGGGACTTCAAGAGTTTTTGAAATTCTGTAATTAAAGGGGTGAAATTGTGTGAAATGTGTTTTTGATTATTTTTCCATAGCTATAGAACTAGTCTATGATATCAAAATGCTGTTTGCTTCAGAATTATGTGTAAGTATAGATCCAAAATACTCTTTCGAATTATTTTCCAAAATTGACTCCAATGATCTAAAAAAGGGTAAAGTGTGTTTACGGATTGTGATTGATATATATCAATCTCATTGAATTTTGAAATATCAACACGATTTTTGCTTACTTAAATACCTGAAATGTAGTTTATTGATGTTTCAAAATTTGACATGTAAGAGAGTAAAAAGACATGGAACATGTGTTAGATAAATCCATGAGTGTTATTGAACCCATAGAGCTATAGAGTTGCTTTCTTTTTACAGTGATGGATACGTAAATGTCCATAAAAAGATTTCAAAACTTTTCTAAATCCGAACTCTTAGTTCTGTGAAGGAATGAAAAAGGTTTTTAAATGAATCAACTACGCCTTGACTTGGTGGAATGTCATGATTTTCACTTCAATTGGCTACTTATACAAATGTTTAAAATGTGATGGTAAAATTTTTCAAAATTTTATCACAAAAGAGATGAAAAAGAGTAAAATTTGTTTTCATTTTCCCCATTACATCTATCTAATTAGTTGAGTGGGAGGAGAAGGGAGACGGAAATGTAATCTTTGTAAACCTTTCAAAGCAGACAACCCGAAAATGCAACTGCAGCCATAGAAATTTATAGTGAAATTGACATTCGGCAATTATATAATTACATATGATTGTACAACCTCTATGTGCCCTGAAACTGAATATTTTATTTATTTTTAATTAACTTTAGATAGTACGTATTATGGGCACCGTCATAAATGATCGTGATCAAGTTAAATGAGTCACACCACACATATGACTTATACCATCCGAATACTCTTATCATATTCAAAGTCTGTTTTGCTATGACTCAGGACAGTTGTTAAGAGTGGCAGGGATGGACTTATGACAGTTTTTCACACGGGCAACTAATACTTAGCTTGCTGTAAAGTAAGTTCAACTTGCAACTTGGTTATTCTAACACTTAAAGGTCTAGCTATTAATCTGGCATATAAAGATGTCCTTTCATTGAAGTAAATATTCGCTGTTACGAGTAGTATCTGCAGGAAATGATATGGGCAGACAGCTAGCTTATGTCATGAAATGATTGTTTGTCTTCTATGCAGTCCTATGCCAGTCATTCAATTGTGAAATTATTTCTGCAAAAAAAATTGTGCGGGATAAGGCAAAACGAGGTAGAGAGACAGAGCAGGATACTCAAAAAATGTAGTGAAGAAATAAACTTTTGTGAGTTGTGCATGCGTCTGCAAAATTTTCAGCGTAAAAAATATTAATCAAATGGGGTAAAGGGGTAGAACAGGGTACCCAAAAATTTTAATTTAGTGAAAAAAAAAATTGGGTTAGTTATGTGTGCGTCCGCAAAGGTTTCTACCAAAAAGAAATTATACTTTGGGGGAGATGGGATGCAAAAATGATACAGCGGTAGAATGGGATACCCAAAAAATTTAAGGAATAATTTTCTTTTCAAAATGTTTCTAAAATGGATGTTAATGTTCCTTAACATTTTTTAGTCCCATTTAACACTTTTCAAAACATTTTTTGCTTCAGAAATATTTTCTCATTAAATTGAAAACTTGACAAGCGAAGTTAAGGGAACCAGCTAGTCTTACATATAGGTTTTGGTTAAGATATGTTTTGTATAAGGTGGATTCACACATTAAGCTATCCTATGCTATGCTACACTATCCGAAGCTATGCTGCTCTTTTAAATAGCTAGACATGTTATTTGAAGCAGTTCATACATCATGCAATGCCATTTCATTTTACTCTATCCACGCTAGGCCAGCGAAATTGCCTACAAAGCAACTTTTTACATCACTTTGAGCTTTGCCTGTGCACTTGCATCTTGTCAGGGAGATGAAGATCAGTAGAAAATGTTTGGTATGAGAATTTTTCATAGAAACTAAGGTTATGTGTAACTATACTTGAAGTGAGGAGCCAAATATTGCATTATGTGCTTATAACTGCATAAGTAGTTCCTTGTGATTTTCAGATGATAATTTGTGTTTTTAATTGATGTGTATTTAATTTTGTTTGTGTGTACTGTAGGCCTACAGTATATTCACAGGTAAAGATATGTTGAAAATTTTGTTTAGTAGTAATAGTCATAGAAAATATAAGTGATAAATTTCAAGGTATGTAATTCTTTGTACGGCAGCTGATAATATTATTAATGTACTGTATTTTATAGTTATTTTTGTGCAAATTTTGTGTGTGTGTGTGTGTGTGTGTGTGTGTGTGTGTGTGCATGTGCAGAAAACACTTTTCTTGTAAGCTGTTTGGTTATAAATAGCATTTCCTATTTTTGTTATAAAAAGCAGCCATTTTTGCTCTTGCTTCCCGAGGTACAGCAGATCTTGCAAGATCAAATAATTACTGCCATATTAGAATTCAGAAAGTCGTAAATGCTGAAAGTACCTTACTTTTAATGAGACTATATTTTAGTATCCTGTAAGAAAAATTGCACAGGAATGCATTGTACAAAAATTATATGTTCTCATACATATTTACTCATGAAAATATGTACGTAACTGATCTTGAATAGTCAAATTCATGTCAGAAACTATACGAGTGAAGCAATAATCATTTCATAGGATAAGAAAATTTTCGTTCTGAATATATGTAATACAGGCCACGTTTCCATGTCAGATTCAGATCGATCTGAATCCACTTTCGGGATTGGGAATGGTCATGTAAACGGGATCCAAATCGATTTGAGTCTCAAGGTTGTTCCAGCAAAAATTGGGATTGAGTTTGATTTGAAAAGACATGTAAACACAGATTGTACTGAAAGTGTATCGGAAGGAAATTCACACACACTGTCGGATAATCCATAGCTAGAGGCCATCTGTTTACGAATAATAGTTCTAATAATGTCGCATGTACCGGTAAACAGGAATATTTGGCCAATGGAAGAGGTGTTGACGCTTATTGAAATATTCAGGGAAAAATAAATTCATTGTCTATTTGATGGTAAATTGTTTAAGCATGCCGAAATCTACAAATTGGTTCATGTGGAAATGTTAAGAAGAGGTTATGTGTCGAAGACTGGAACAAATAAAAAATAAATGGAAGAGTTTAAAAGCTGCTTACAATGCATGCAAGAAGGAACACAGCAAGAGCGGGGCTGAGAGGAATGAATATGAGTACTACCAATTGCTAGACTAATTACTTGGAAGCACGCCATCGACATCTATAGGCCATTCGGAATAAAGCGAGCACTAAAGATTTAACCCTTGAAAAAAATCACTAGCTGTTACTGCATATACCTCACCACTAACAAGAGTTACTTTACTGCTTGTATGGTTGGTAGCGATTTATTGTACGTAGTTCTGTGTATTTTCCTATTTGAATACAACATTAGTGAAAGAACATATGACGAACTCGACCTGTCTGTATTTAATAATACACTTCAAAATTTTACTTATGATCTTATTGACATTCATACATACATTATAATTAGACTCGATTGGAGCGAGAATTATGTGACGCTATCGTCGACCTCGACTCGCCGTAGCCGTTATCGCTTGCTCCGTGCTTCAGGCAGTTCAAAACTCCACCAACAGGTGGCATCAGAGTTAGGTTCTCGCCGCCAAGTTGCATATTTGGTTGCATAATTTGCGTGCGTTTGCCCGTTTTGAGTATACACTGTATACACATTCAAAAGTATTGGAAATTACTTTTAGTATCATTGCCGAAATGATGTGAAACCATCGGTATTCTGTATATTATGTTTTACGTTTGCCAGCCTAAAAACAACATACTTTTTAATTCACATGTTAAGAAAATACGTTAATGATTGTTTCTGAAGTGCGTCGTCGTTTATCGTGGCAGTAGAACTGAACGAAACTTGAATTATTGAATAGCGTGTGTGATGTCTGTTGTAGTGGCGGTTTGCGTTACAAATTCAAATTAAATATGCCCTCATTTACGAGATGCGTAACGGCAATAGCGCGTGTTGTTTAGATTAGTCGATGGACAGAAACCAGACATTAACTCGCAGGTATTTATAACTAAGATTACTTTTTTTATATCTTACATTCAGCCCCCGTGCATTTAATGAGTAGATATTGTAGCTAAAATTTATCAGAGCAGTTTAATGTACTGTAGTTGTAAACATTGCACGACCCTATGAAAATAAAAGCACATGGCATTATTTGTGTTTACATCGGCGGAAAGATATAAACTGGCAGGAAATAGAAATTAATCAGGGCTTTTTTGAGTGTTCACTTTATTCCGAATCACCTATATCAAAGTACTGGACACAGGCAGTGTGCCGCAGCTAGAACCAGTTACAGTTGAAGTTGATCCGAGTGTGACGGATACAGACTTATGATGCTACCTTAATTCTCCAGCAATGACTGAAAGTAGTGGTGTATCAGGGACTCAAGTGAATGTTTCGAAAGTGCTGAAAAAAAAAATCAAAACAAACAGGAAACACAAATGCTTTAAGATGATTTTATAAACCAACAGAGGTAGCTTATGCAAGATTTTTATGAAAAACAACAAGCAAAAGAGGATGCTGCTACGAAACGTCGGGCTGCTGCGTTAAAGGACATTTTGGGAACATTCTCAAACACAATCAACAGAATTCTAAACGGGCCCAAAGAATACCCATATCCATTTTACCCAAGTGCACCACCCCCAATGTTCCAGATGGCAGGCACAAGCTCACAACAGACATCACTTAGGGCTACATCACCTGAACAAATGCCAATGTTTCTCAATGTCAACATTGCCAGCATGTCTGGGATGCAAGACATACCAACCCCTTCAGGAACAGAAATTGTGCAAACAGGTGAAAATTATGGAGAAACTCCCAGTAAAAAGAAGGCAACATAACAAATTGGAAGCAATGTTCGTGATGTACATTTAGGCCTACTGTGAGTGATTTGCATGTAAAATGAGGTAGGAAGTAAAGCATGCTAAAACAATTCATATATGTCAGGTTTTTAATTTAGTTGTTTGGTTTTACATAGGTCTACAGTGTTCTGCAAGGTTCTGTTGTGACTGCAACCTTTGTAGTAAGGCTACATTTACAGTCATGTGGTAAAGGAATGGGTATTGTTTTTTTTTTCCTAGTATTTATTTCAGTTTAATTGACAGGCATGTAGTTTTTGTACAGTGAATAGCGTGATGTCGTGGACACTGCAACTTTTATTTTAAATTGTTCATAGAGATGTGGCAGGTGAGAGAATTTGGAACATTTTTTGTATATTTCTAACTAAACATTACCAAGAACAAAATTATATTGACAGGACTCTACCTTTTTTAATTTTGCACAGTCATGTGGCAGTTCAGGTAGTTACATAGGATACAATTTGAAGAAATAAAGCTACATGTAATCACAAAATATATAATATTAATATTAATAGAGGACATATGTGGAACATCATGTAGCACTTAAGTGTAGAAAATATTTGTTTACTTTGTCAAGAATAAACATACATTTGTGTATTAATGTTTTACGTAGAATGTTTATACTGTATTTGGTTACTGCAATCGCGAACGCCGCAGAGGATATCTCATCATATAGTTCTTCAAAACATCCCATAAAACTGAAGCGGTCATGTCATCAAAGTCTCTTGTAGGCGGCCGGTTTGATTGGGGAAATAGCACCTCGGCTTGCTGGACAGCTTCCAGCCAGCTGTGGTGAAAAGTGTCTTTCCTTGTTTCAATAATGTTGTGTATTATGATACATGCGACAACTAGTGTGGGTACAAATGTATAATGTATGTCAAGTCTCTTAGACAAGCATCTAAACCGTTCCTTTAACCTACCAAACCCATTTTCAACAACACGCCCAACACTCAAACATTGAAATCTGCAGTCATGTTTCCTTTATAACCTTTTAGCAGCCACGGCAATAATGGATATGCAGGATCTCCTAACAGCATAGCTGGTACCTCATTACCTTCAACTGTTGTACTCCATTGAGGTTTAATGGTATTAGCATATTTATACAGGTTTGCATCCTTCAAAACAGATGCATCATGTGCACTTCCAACATGTTGGCATGTCACATATCTGAATCTGTGTAAATTATCAACTATAGCCATTACATTAAATGAAGGCCAGCCCTATTGATTTATGAAGTCGCAGTATCCATCGGAAGGTGGTAATATTGGAATATGGGTGCCGTCTATTGCACCTATTACATTTGGTAGGCCACGTATACCCTGGAAAGAATTGGCGATCTTTTGTGCCTCTATTTCATTTGGCATGGATAGATATTCCTGTTGAAATTCAGTATAGAGGGCCTTACACACTTGTCTTAGACATCTGTGTACCACTGATTTGTGTGTCCCGAACTGGTTTGCAACCACTCTGAATTCGGCACATTATGCTAATTTATACAGTGTTATAGCAACTTTCTTTTTCACAAAAAGTGACTTCCTAACACGTACAGTTCTTGGCTTCAGGTCCTTCTCTAGATGATCACATATACAGTATTTAAATGTTGCATATGTCATTCTAAAATTATTGAGCCAGTCTTCGTCTGTAAATTTCTTCTTCACGTCTCGTTTCCACCAGTCGTGACTCCTTTCTTTTACAGTGCTGTTTTTTTATCAAACATTTGTTGCAGTAAACCAACATGTTTTGAATTGTTAATTGTTGGACAAAAAATGCTGTTTCTCTTACATGCTCCATTTGTTCTTGTTCCCATTTTTGCATTAAATTATATAGAGCGAACATTAATTGCCAAATTACTACGACTATCATTAATTTTCTCTTGTTCATTGTAGCGTGTAGGTTATTTGTCTGATATTTTCTCCAACATAAATAGTAAACTACATGTTTTAACTGTTTATTTATGTAATGGCTGCCAACTCACTTGCTGCAACAAAATATTTACCTCCGCACATTAGAACTAGCAGATCCAGATCGATTTCAGTTCGAATTGACATTTTGCATGTAAACTGGTATCGACTGAATACTGATTCAATCCTCTATTCGATTTCAATCCCACATGGAAATATAGTGAGAGTATTATAATCTATGCCAAATATTTGTCTGGCAACAACTTCACAAATGTGAACAACTTTTGTATAGGTTAGAGATAATGTTACAAGTTTGGCAAGATACGCTGAGGGTTGGAGGTCTTTGATAAAATAAAAGAAAATAAATTAAAAACAACCTAACTTATTTGTAGCTACAGTAGCTACACCAAAATACCTGACTGTCACTAACAATCAATTACAACTAAGTAAATGCATGTGTTAACATCGCAAATACGTCACAAATTTATATGGCAAACAAAACAAATAATTACTACATACATAATGGTTATAAATTATAGTTTCAAAACAGAAAAATCTCTGTCCTCTGTACAAGCTCTCTGTTCATTAACATTAAATGTCTCTCTAAACACTCACAAGTGGTGGACCCAGTCTCCTAACATGGAGCACCCCGATGGTCTTCTAGAAGTTACAAATGCCCTCATCAACACTACTCTTCACAGCACACAAAACTGCTTTATGCTCTGAGTACTGCTCACAGCCCATCCCTGTTACCATCATTTGTGCACTCGCACATAAGATGTCTGTAGTCTCTGCAAAAACACCGAAGTCTTTAGCAAAGCTCTCATATATACTCCAGAAATATCATGGTGGCTCTCTATCTCGGCATTTTGAGAACATTTTGCATCAGGGTTAAAGCAGTAAGTCTGAAGAAGAATTCTCCAGGCCAAAATATTTCCTGTTATTTGTTTATGAAACTCAAGATATACATACAACTGGCTGCTGCAGCACGACACAAAGGGAGGAAATACAAGTCGCACAGCGTGTGCTGCGGTACTTGACTCCTGCTGCCAGCCATCTCAACTAAACTGCTTGCACGACAGTTGCAGCTCACAACAGTATTTTACTAAGATCATTTAGACTATTTGATACTGTATACCATGCGAACACAGCTGTGATGTGAGATCAAACACGTGTTCTTTAGCGGACGTTCTGGAAATTTGTATGAACGTATAAAATCTTTACTGGTGTCTTGAGAATACTGTAGCAGCTACCAGTATTGTTGTTAAGACATGTACTTCAAGCAGGTAATTACAGTGGCTATATCACTGGCCCTCTTGACACACTTATATTACCTGTTTTTAATTTCAGAACGGACGTCAAGACCTTCTAGTTCTGGGTCAGCAGGTCACAGTGGAGCGAGGTCACGTGAGGGTTCACCAAGGTCACCCAAATTACCCAGGCCAAGAAGTGAAGAAATACCTTTGGAAGAAATGAGCTCAAAGGTAGTAAGTAATTTTGCTAAAAGTAACTAAGACTGAATGTTCTATTAGTTTGTGCCAGCGTCCAGCTGTAGGATGTATATTCTAATTATTTTCCTTACAGTTTCTTTAAATTTTGTGAGCTTCAACAGATTGCCCATTCTGGGGCCCATTTATTTATTTTACAGCATTTTTAAGACCACGTCCATTGAAATCCTTCTTGTATTGTAATTTTTTGTCAGCCCCATGAAAAACTATGGATAGAGAATCCACTGTAAACAGTGACAGACTATTGTTAGTCACATTGTTGGTTACCTAAATGAACACAGTGGAACCCATGAATTACACCCCCTGATTCTACACTTTCCTGCCATTTACACTGTTTGGTCCCATTTAATGATTTTACATTATAACCTTCCCTCAGATTACACTTTCCTGCATTTTACATAATTTTTACTGGACCCTTGAGAAGTGTAATTCAGGAGTTCCACTGTATAATGTAAGCAGTTGTGTATTTGTTTACCTGAAAAATTGTGTTTTGTTTTGACTTATGAACATGATTTTTTCTTACCTAATTCAGAACAATTTTTTTTCATGTCAAATACATACAGTAATTAGGCAGCCTTGGGAAATTTACTTAATAAACTGTTCATTGTATAATCAAATGCAAATATGTTCATAAAAATGGTTATTTACATGTTCAGCAAAGAAATCGAGCCAGCAATGGTAGCATCACTATTCCACCAGTAGCTCCTGAAGGGATCCCCAGGTTTCCCTCCAAACGGCCATCTTTCCCTTCGTTGTACCCTGCAGCTGTGCCAGCTACAACTTCAAGTACGGACCAGTCTGAAGCACCCAGTGAGATCCCCAAGGAAGAAGATCTCGTACCAGTTGTCATCCCACCAGCATCTGAAGAAACTTCATTTACACAGCTGTCTGATGGAAACCGTGCTCAGGAAGACAGACGGTCAAGACGCAAAGGAATGGTAGAAACTGTATAATGTATATATTGTAACTTTGTTGTTGGAACTATATATGGTAGATTATTTATTATTGTATGCAGGCCAGGTTGTGTAAATATGTACCATTGTGTACAGTATTTTGTATTGTATGTGAAGAGGTAGCTGCTACATATTTAGTTTAACAAGGCACTGAAATTTTATTGAGAAATGTGTCACAAAAGTTACAAGTCTTTAAACCGGTTCTGATTTGACATGTACTCATTAAATGAATTTCAGTTTTCTACCTTACACTAAATTCAGTATACCCTAAATGAAATTGTAAAATTTTGGGTAACTAGTAATTACATGTGGAATGAATGCAGCTCCAATTCATAAAATACAGTACCGCATCTATAAAAACAGTTGCTACTAAAACATTTTAAGAGTCATATAATTGAATCTAAACAAAAATCGGCCATCTTCCAAACAAATTAATTTATTTTTAAACTGTCACAACTGTATCTACATGTAGTTATGACCCTTTCATGTTATTTAGTTGAAGTACAATGAATTTTCATACTGTGATCCAATTACTTTTGTAAATTGTAATAACATTTTATTCTATGTTAATTGAGTTATGAGACATATCATACTAATAAATAATCACAATTTAGCAGCTATGTATTCACAACATGCTGAAAGCTTGTTATGTAGGTTTAGGGAAGAGTAACATGATTTGATTCCTATTGTAATAGATCACACAGGATGTCTGTAGATTAAACTATGTAGCAGTGGCTATAAACATCTTTAGATGAGGTGGTTTTGTGCAGTTTGCTTTTAACACTTCTGTCTGTCGTCTGTCCCTTTGTGTGTGTTTGAACATTTTGTTAGATCTTGATATTTTTATAATGTAGAGATTTATGAATGAAAATCCAAGTATTTTTGAGTATGTGGTTTGTGACGTGCTTGTATGTATTAGTGAACCTATGAGATTATTTAGTTATGACAGCTGAGAAAGCTGCTTCACAATACTTCAGTAACGTAATTTTGTATAGTTACTTCATCAAACCATCCTTATATAAGTTTGTATATACGTATGTGATAACATATTTGTCTTGTGTATATATGCATGGAAGCATGCTTGAACAAAATTTTTTTGTCACAATGAACAGAAAATTATGTATTGTTTGTGAGAATGTAACCACAAAACTTTTTAATTTGTTTTTAGCTTATGCTATTGGTCATGTTATCTTCATAAGTAAGTGTACATAATTCGACATACAGGTTACGTAGTTTTATTGTGTGTTGTTTGATCCACATAATATTTAATATTGCATTCTGGTTGTAAGGTTATATTTTATCTGTGTTTAGCCTTTGAATGATAAGAGCCTAGAATCATGTACAGCAAAAAAAATTGTATTGTGTGTTCAAATTAACTGCTGAAAACTTTATAATTACTTTGAAATGAGTGATATGTACAGTAGAACCTCTATCTAACAACTGTTCACGGTTCCCAAGAATGGATGATTTGGCCAGTGACGTCAGAACATATTGCATGCTGGGGGAATCAGCTGTTTTTGCACATATAATCGCTTGTTTCCCATAAAGCTCAATGCATTAGCATGTTTGTTATATGATTTACTCCAAACTTTATAAAACATTGCTACAATAGGACTAACAACAGTTTTTTGAAAGGGTGCAAAGTTTAATAACATCCAGAAATAAAATGAAATAAAAATCATTGCATTAGAAAGTTCGTCACTTCGCATTCATGCCTGCCGTATTGTATTTCTGTCTGTAGGACAGTTTTGTTTCCTCCCTCGACGTAATCACCGTCGCTCAACTCCTGTTGCTCCCCATTGACCAAACGAGCTTTGTCGACAGTACCCCAGACTGCAACATCACCACTTGCACAAATTCTTCAAATGAGCAGTCTGGGGCAATTCGCCGCCATGTATCCTCGTTGAATGGTCGAGTTACAGGAGCAGGGGGAGGGGCTGACAAGGGGCTGGGTTGGGGCTCCATCGAGGGACATGGCTGGGGCTCTGCTTCTGCTGTCGGTAGGTTGTCCGTGTCTTCGGAGTCGCCGGTGACCATATGCTCATGGACGGCAGCCTCTTCGTCGACTGGTGTGTTGAAGTAGGCGTGATTGAAGCAGTTGGTGAAGGCCTCTGGTTTTACTGCAATCCAACTCGCGATGATAGCTTAATAGCCGTAAACATGTCCCATTTCTTCATGTGTTTGCCGAGATGCATTAGGTTGTCGAGAGGAGTATGTGCAGGGATGTATGTGAGGAGAACCACTTTTCTATTGGCGATACCCATCTTCACATTGAAACCATGAAGCCACCTCGGGAACACTGCCGAGGTCATTCATGCTTTTTTGTTGAAGTCATAATAGCGTGGAATTATGTCGCCGTTAAAACCTCAGGAGTTCTTGGATTTCCAGATCACAAGGGGCTTCATCTTCTTGCTGCGTCCATGTTGCAGCACAGATGGACAGAGAGGCGCTATTTGCTCCTCTTCGCGCCACTGCACACGTCTTCTTTCAGTGCTTAGGGTGCAATCTGGAATGAGATTGTAGAACGTCCACAGCTTGTCGGCATTGTACACATCGCATGGCTGATAGTGACTGAGGACGTTCTGGAGCAAGGACATCCACTCGCTCATCTATCTTTCACTGACCAAAGCACTTTTGCAGACGATCTTGTGGCTGGTTATTCCGTAGCGGGCCTTAAAACTCTCCAGCCACCCATTCAAACTCTTGAAGTTTTTAATGCCAAACATCAATGCAAATTAATCCGCTGTTTTTTTGTAGCATCGGCCTGCGTGCAGGCAAGTTTTGCGCTCGAAGTTGGCTTTTTAACCATTCCAACATAGGCTCCTCCAAATTGACGTGCATCGTAGGCCTCAATTTTTTTACATTCAAATTGCGTCCTTCCTTCTGCACAGCACTTGCAATCTCATCCCTCATTTTTAGGATCCTGAAAAGAACTCACTTTGGGATGTCATGCTCCAGCGCAATCTCCGACTCAATTCTACTTCCTTGATTACTTCGTGCTTCTTCAGAAGCGACAAGCCGACTCACTTTCCACTCATTATGAAGAAATCAAAACTGGGTCTTCAACAATCGTTTACGAAATAAAGCCTAAAAATCGTAACCAAATCGAAAGCCAAAAAAATGTGGTTCATCAACAATCTGTATAGAATCAAGCCTAAAAATTTTATCCAAATTGAAAGCCAAAAAATTTAAATAAATAAAGAGGTTTTATTGTATTTACAAGTATCATCTGTAAGTTCTTGTCCTCTATAACTAAAGACAGTGCACTTTTGCGAATAGATATGCAAAAATTATCTGTTTCTTATAGGCTCCACATGAAGCAAACATCACACACAACTCATATATTGTACTGTATTAATTATTGTAAAATGGATAGTTTGTCAGACTGAAAATTAATAACTACATTTATTAGCTTATTTCTCCTCTCTTTCTTCGAAAACTCGTCTATTACATATTCATAAAAGTTTCCTTCACATGAATGTCACATAGCAGATCTTTTTCAATAGACAGCAATGCTAATTTCGATAGTCTTTCTTGTTGTATGCTGCGACTGTACATTTTTATTCTTTTCAGGGCTGAAAAATTACTAGTGGCAAAGAGTGGTAAAGTCAAAAAGAATGTCACCAATCCACTAAAATGTACTGCAAAATATTCTGCGTGCTTTCATTGTTCATGCTGATTGTGACAAAGCCATATTTAACCTGTGAGCCATGCAATGAACAAATATTGCTTGCAGGACGTTCGAATGACCAGCCATAATGGCAGTACTATCTTAACTTTGAGCTACCAGTTTTTTTTCACAGCCGTAATCAGCTACAGTACTATTTTGGCAACAATGCTGTAAATAGCCTCAGCAGAGCAATTTTCAGGAAAAATAAAGAAATCCTATAAACTTTTCTTGAATTTTCCTATCATCCACAGTGTACCGAAATATGCATGAAAGTTGAGCTTGGTTGCTTATATCTGTTGTCTAATGAAGACTAATAAAAATAAATTTAGCCTTTTCGATTTAATTTTTAATGTGTTTGCTGACAACGATGGATACACGAGAAATAAACTAATTTTGAATATTCAGTAATCCTGTAAAAACTGAGGACGTTTCAAGATGATGTTTCAAAGTCAAGTCATACTGATTAATGAGGTTTAAAAGTTCCACATAATTCGCTTTATTTTTAGAACTGTGTTCTTTACTGTGGCCTCTGAAAGGTTGTTTGTGCTATGCAAGGCAACAATCAATGTCCGTATTTCTCTGTTCTTTTTGACAGGTTCGTTATGTTGTTGACATATTTTATTTCTGTTCATCAAGCAAGTGGTCAATTCTAATTTTGCCGAAGGTTTTCTCACATTATAAAATGTCTAACAAAGATATTTATTTTTCTGCGGCCTCCCCCACCACCAAAACATATTATTTTTATTTTCGAAAGATAAAGAATTAAAACCAGTGTTCAAAAAACATTGCAAATAACACAGTGGCTGTGCACGTGATGGGTGCTGGGCGTCCAGTTCTGTCCTGGACAGCATAGGCTGCGGAGTTCACAGCTTACCTTGCGGAGGGATAGCAGTCAAACTATAGACAATGCAGAGTAAGTTCAGATGTCTTTAACAGAATACAGTGTTGACAAAACATACTTGAGTTTTATTTGACATGCGTTCTGAGTATTAAAAACTAACTTGCCTTGTAGGAAACAAATGTATTGTTTACATTTGCACCAACTTCAGTACGTGAAAAATTGTCAGCCGGATCGAGCATTTTGTATCTAGGGCCAACTGCTCTGCATTCAGTGTGCCTTGGCCGATCATTTCCAAAGAAGTTTCAGGAAGACGCGCGATCCAGTCCCAACCTTCATTTTTCCATGTCAACTGAGACCAACCACGGAAAGAAAATATGAACAAGGAAGCGAAACAGAAAAAAAACAAAACTGAAGCCCTAGCTGCCATGCCATGTGTGCTGTGTGCGAGTAAGAGAAATGTATCTAGGCGGCGCAAATATTTTGCGCTGGTAGCAGAAGCGAGAATTCACTTGGTTATTGCTGAAATTTATGTATGGATAATAGGGAATGTTTAATAAAATGTACTACATTACAGCAACAGCGCTGGGTAAGCAGTACTTACCTAGCGTCTATTGAATACACCTCACTTATGTCGTATTGGCTAGGTATTACAATAATTATATACTAGTCCATTTACGTTTACATAGGTACATGCATTCCTATTAAAGTGAAATGTGGTTTCCTTGATAGAGATAGGCCTAAGCATTTTGTTTGTTTCTCGGAAATGTATGTTAATAATATATTAACATAGGTATTCATATGGATTTCTACAATACTTTTAGCAGTGTTAGAGTTAAATGAAATTACTGTAGTCCTATCAATTACCATCAAATTATCCATTTGGAGTTTGTTTTTAGAACTAACCACTGTCATGATCTCAATGGAGAACTATGCATATAGGCCTACTTCATATTTATGTTGCTTACACATGATTGCCAGGCATGAAATTTGTCTTGAGGCAGTGGTTAATATGCCAATATGTAATTTTTACGGCATGAATAAATAATTTCTAGTGTAGACTAATGAAGCAAAATTCTTGCTGTATGGAAACTTGCATTATGATGGAAGAAAAATTCATTGTAGACCTACACGTGATTAGATATAATTTCTATTTATTTGTTGCATGTATTACAACATAAAATAAGAAACAACATTGATCTGCTGGAAATACTGCCTAGTATTATAAAGTAATTGTGAGTGTTTATCATAAGAAATATGCAACATATTTTATCCCCTTTTATTAACAGTGACACATTGTATATTTTTAATTTCATAATTTTTGTTATCTAGTATGACCAATGAAATACATATTTTAAAACTTCTGCAGTTGCCATATGAGAAAACAATAATTTACAACCCTGAGTGTATTTTAAGTGTTAATTAATGAATCGTATACATTTTTTGTCACCCATTTGTGCAAAATCAGCTGTTACTACCCATGATTCAGTGCGTTAATGCTACTGGCCAAGTCATCCATTGCGTCAGTATATATCTCGTGCTGTTAGATCTGAACAAACAGTTTTGGTCCATAAATGTTAAAAAATATTACATCAAGTGTGTATTTTGTTTAATGTTGTGTTTAGATTTTGCTGATTTAAGAAAAAATAAGTGTTTACATGAAAATTACTAAAAGTATAGACAGAGATGCAAAAATACTTCCAGAATCATACTTGCAGGTAGAAGAACACAAGACATAGATGGACAACACATTTTTCGCGTGTTTGCGCTGTTTTGATGTTTTGCTTGCCAAGCCAGCTTCCTCCGGCAACTAATGATTACACACTATAGTATGGTGGGCGGTGGTTGGTAACCAGTACACCTAACGGCCAAGGGGTGAACTAAGGTGTGGTAGAAAATTTAAAATGAAAGTGATATGTCACAAATGTGCAACTGCATGAAAAATGTGTCATTCATCTGTTTTTTGTATTATTCCATCTGCAAGTACGATTCTGTAAATACTTCTGTCTACATGTTAAAGTATTTAGTAGCCTAGCAGCCATTTCCCACAGTCACTTTATGCATGAAAGTTTATTTTATATACATAAGACCAGATATTTTCTGAATATAATTATATCCTTTAATACTGCTGTATTTAGTAGCATAATCGCTTCATGTATTCGACCTAATTTTTGGCCCAGAAAAAAGGGGGTGCGTCCATTATAAAGTTTCAAAAATAAGTAAATAATTGTTTCCTTTAAAGGGTTTTTTTTTTTTCCAATTCATGTACTGTACATTACTAACTACCTGTATTGTGTTACCTGTTGAAGAAGATAGGTGCTGCCATTATGCAGGATTTTTGAAATGTGAACTTTAAGCCTTACAAAATTATGGTGCGGGCATTATGCGATGGCTGCCATTATGTGAGTAAATATATAATTTACCATTTCCTTAGTCACAAAAAATATTTTATCATTAGCAACGCAAAGTTTTACTAACTTGATTGTGTCTCCTTGACAGTCTAAAAGAATAATACATAAAAAACTTACAGTAGAACCCCGATTTAATGTAATGCTTCGGAACCGGAAAATGTTTACTCTAAACCAATGTTTCGTTAAATCCAACTTTATATTTTTATCCCCCCCATCCTTTCCCCTACCTTCCAAAAAAAGTTAAATCCTCGGGCATGTTTAGTCGGAAATGGAGGTAATTTTAAGAAAGTATGATAGCCCACAACAATAACATACCGAAGTTACCATCAATAGGTAAGCCGCGGCCGTAAAATGAAAAAATTCTGCAAAAAAACTTGAAAAACTGCCAGTTGAACACTTGTTGAGCGTGCGCCTGGTGAGTTAGGTCGTCCGCCTGCGCGCGTCATGAACGCGTGAGAAGTGATGATAAACACTGCCGAGTCATCTATCTTTCCGTCTCTCTCCCGCTTCTCCAAGGAAATGTAAGAAATTTCCATAAAAAATTTTGGGGGATATAAAGCAATGAAAACTGAAGTAAAAGTTTGCAAGATAACTGTAAAATAATAAATAAATAAATAAATACGTGCAGTGGCGGCTAAGACCGTGCTACATTGACAGTAAAGTAGCCGTATAGAAATAGCAGTAACCGCAACGTAAGAAATTAACATGTTTCTATCCTTTTTACGGTCCTACGGCGGCTAGGCTGCGGTACGGTGTGTTGTAGCATGCATCACTCAAAAGTGAGAGTTCAATTTTTACGGTTATTTCTTACGACGATTCTAGCACGGCCTTTACAGGCAGCCGCGCTTGTGAAACAAACTGGTTGCTGCTTGCTAAAAATACTTTGCACTCAAGCTTTTTTAGCATTGGCGAAACACATTATTTACGTTAATAAATTTGTTGTAAAAAGTCAGCATAAATGATACGATAACGTATTTCTTTTCATAGATACGCTGGTTTTTTCACTGGACGTGACAGAAAATAATCACGCTGGACACCACTTTATTCTATCGGTAAAAGCACGCTGCACGGTAGCGCATTCTGACGGAGACACGAAGCACTATATGTGAATTAGTACCCATCCGTTACCGTACTGTGTGGACTGGGTATCTAGATGCTTGTTCACTCGCCAGCTTCCAGGATGAGGATCTAGGCTCACGTTTGTTACACAACACAGCGTCCTTCGCTCAGCCGTGCATGCTCAGCTCAAAGTCACTCTTGCGGCCAAAGTTTTCAATGAATTTCAATGATTATTTTTTTCTCCATGGATTGTTTAACACTATCTATGGAGTAAAATGAATATACTGCAGCCAGTAATTACATTTTAATAGACTTACACTACACTTTATATTTTATTTCATCAAAGTTACTTAGTTATTTCATACATTTTTAGTAATTTTTGATAGTTCCCAAAATATCATTTTGTTAAATTACTGTTTTCGTTATTCCCGAGTTCGTTAAATTGACGCTCTACTGTATAAGCCTTTAAAAGGAAACAATATCCGTGAGGTATAAATAACTACTTTTCATGCGTTACCCAATATTCCTGCAAAATGTGGCTGTGGCAAGCGTCAGTTGAATTTTTAGAGCACAGTGCACACACATAGATCATCTGTATTTTGTCCCTACGTGACCTGCTGAACGAGCATCTACGTAACCAAGCCTACACTAGATCACCAATTTTAACGAATAAATATACTCTTGCCTCACCCTGTTGCTGGGTCCCTGAGTAAGTCACCAACCCTCTCTAATGCATGTACAGTCAGTTAGCTGTGTTATCAACAAAAAAGCAGTATAGAGTTATGAAACTGTGCGGCAGGCTTTCTTTTACTTAATTTTCTTAACACAGACGCCAAACTATGGGAGCAAAGAGCATGGAAAAAACAGATTTCAGCTATCAGTAGACCCGTCAGCCAGGTGAGCATACAGAATCAAAAATAAACAACTGTGGTTAAAAGTAGTGCAAGTAACACAATTAAATTTTATTGATTGTGGATATACGCCATTGCTCATGTTTAGCTGATCAAACCTGTGTTGAATGACAAAGTACGAAAATGAACAAGAGAAAAAAAAAACAATTATAAAAACCACACAAAAATATAAAAATAAGCAATCCCCGTAGGATTTTTTTTAATAATAATGGTTATATTAGACAACAAAGAATTCTAGAAATGGAATTCATTCGAATATCGACACAACACCCAGACACAAAAGACAAACACAAGAGACAGACACAAATATAGAACCGGATTCCCAATATGAAACAAGATGGAAATAGCAAAAAAAAAAAAAAAAAAAAAAAAAAAAAAAAAAAAAAAAAAAAAAAAAAAAAAAAAACAGTGAACAGTGGACAACGAATGCAAGACAAAGGACAACACAAGTTTAAACCGACGAAAAACAACATTTCGGGGATTGCGATCTATCCCCGTCTTCAGGCTGAGACACAACTGGTCGGAACACTGAGATGTGAATGAAGTTCGCTAGAAAAATGGGGCTTATATAGCCTGGATGGTCTCTAAGCTGCTCGGCCAATGGTGGCAAAGCATGTGTGATTGGCTGGGCTCTTGGCCAATGAGAGGCAAGTACTCTCCTGATTGGCTGAGCACCTTGTAGTGATGTTGGCTGGTGTTTGCTGAGACTGTTAAACATAATTATTTTTATTCGTTGTATTTATTTATTCATTTATTTTCTGTAACACTGTTTCTTTTTTATTAAAGGCAACTACGTATTTTTCAGTTCAATGCTCTGTTGGCTTATGTTGTTTTTGTTACTGGCTATGTAAACTGATTTTTAAATTTTCGTTTTAATTCTGTCGTTTTCCTGACTTACTGGTTTAGCTGAATCCCAGATAATTTTGTGGCTATTTCCCCATGCATGTTCTGCAATTCTAGATTTCTGGATTTCATTCACCCTTTTGCGTGTTCTTGTGTTCTTTGACGCAAGTGGATAATGTTCTACAGTTTCACCTATGTATAGAGAGCCACATTTGCATGGTATTTGGTATATGTATTCCCGGGTCTGTTGTTTGTCTACTATGGGTCTTACTTTAGTGAGAGTGGTTTTCAGTGTGGAGCTGGAACGGAACGCTGTTCGTACGTCGTATTTGTTGGCTAGCCTTCTTATTTTTTCAGAGAGTCTATGGAAAAATGGAATAATCCGAGTTCTGCAAGGTTGTTTGTCTGTGGTGACTTCGCACTTCGGTGAATTTTGTTCTCTTAACTGCTTATCAATGATAAATCTGGGATACTTGTTGGTCATGAATTCTTTTCTTAGATGACACTGTTCCTCAATTACCTAATGTTTTCCTATCTCAGAAGATCTTTTCTGCTCGATTGGCTAGGGTGCGAACAATGCCCGACTTTGTACTTGTAGGGTGGTTAGATTCAATATGCAGGTATTGACCTGTATGTGTCGGTTTCCTGTACACTTTAGTGCTAAGGCTGTGATTTTCTTTGGAGACTAGGGAGTCTAGGAAAGGGATGCTATTGTTGGATTCAATTTCATGTGTGAACTGTATTAATGGCCTGAGTGAATTGAGGAAATCTGAAAATTCTGCCAGTTTTTCCTGTCTATGTTGCCAAACAAGGAATTTGTCATCTACATATCGCAGCCAAATTTTGGGCGGAGTTGTTGTGTTACTTAGTGCCTCTTGTTTCAGATTCTCCATCAATATGTTTGCCATGAATGGTTAAAGTGAGTTCCCCATAGCCATGCCATCAGTTTGTTTATAGAAATCTTCTTTAATTTGAAAGTATGTTGTGGTGACAGTGTGTCATGAGCTCCATTAAGGGTGAGATGATTACGGATGTTCTTTCACAAATAAAGAAAAAAATCCTCTGGGATTGCTTGTTTATATTTTTGTGCGGCTTTTTTTTTTTTTTTTTTTTTTTTTTTTTTTTTTTTTTTTTTTTTTTTTTTTTTTTTTGGTTCATTCATCACAGGTTTGATCAGCTAAACATGAGCAATGTCCACAATCCAATAAAATTTATTTGTAAACTCCCATTGCAACAAACATTTAAACATCTCAAGTCACACAGTGTGGAGTAGTTACAGATATAATTTTTAATTAACCTGCTATGGAGCCCACACGTTATTTAGACTTGCCACCATTTAATAAGACACATACCTAATACACAGCATAGAACAAAACAGTGATTGTCTGTTTGATAAGGAAAATATTTTTTTCTCCAAGTTTCTTATAAAAAATAAGCGAGGGCAAGTACAATTGTCACATAAAAATTGTGGCCGCCGCTTCATAAAATTTAGTTTCGCCTGCGTTTCTCACCTGTTTCCATTTGAATTGAGGAGTGTGTTAAAAGCTACTTGTCTAATATTGTGGGGTTCTATTAATACTGATTAATAACACTGGCAATTATTATTTTATGTATTTCGGAAACTCCAACTTTGTTTCGTCAGTCTCACAAGAGATGATATACTATGAGCGTTTTCTTTCTGAAACCTCGCACTTCGGTTCCTTCTCACAATGAAAGTGTGCACTGCCGCGTCTCTCGACTGCAGCAACCCCGGGCTCTTCCACACTTTGTGGCGGCCACGACAGGAGTAATTAAATTTTTGGATTCTCGCGAATGCCAGTACTTCATGGAAGCCTCAGCAAGAGTTTTGTTTTATCCGTGGCCTCCTGTGTATGTCCGCGATGAGACCCGGGCTCGTCCAAACTTCATGTTGGTTGCTGCAAGAGTCCTCAACTTTCTACTCCGTCCACACGCGATGACCTCTCCCAGAAGCACCCCCCTCCCTCTCTAACTTCCAAACAATCGCTGCTGTCATGGGTGGCTAACAATATCAAACCGGGACTTTTCTTTGTATAAATTTACTATTCTTTACCAAAGTAACACACATTAATGTTAATAAACATGTGAACTTGGGAAATTACGAAATTTGAACAATTTCTGATGATTAATTACAAAATTAATATGACATTGCACAGCAAGGGGGTTGGCGTAGCCACGCCTCTCTGTGACATAGTTTACAAAGCCTCTGAGCTGTCTCTCCTCTATCGGCTTAAGGTTGCTGGCTAGCTTTCATCCTTTGGTTTCTAGCTTTCCTTTCCTTGCTGTGTTAAGAGTCAAGTGGCCGTGCACCTAGCATTTTCAATAGTAATTACACAAAAGTTGGTTTACTTCAGCAAATATTTGTAATATGTCCATGCAACATTTCATAAATAAACTAACTGAATGTCAAATGTGACGTCGTCGCAGTCTTGGCAAAAATTTTCATTACTGTTTTTATACCAATTATTAATCTAGTTAATCCCTTGTTTTGTTTGTACAAAACTCATCATTTTCAGCAACTAGCTGTTATTATTTGGTTTGGTGTAATTATGAGGGGCAGCAGCTGTTGCAGCCACGATGCATGGTAGGTTTTTAGTTCATTTTGATGGGGTCAACATACTTTTTGGACATCATCATAAAGAGCACATGCCAACCTGCTTGAATATTAGTATATCATTTAATTATAATAAATTTGTGTGTGAAATGTGTTTCAACACAATTTTAGTGCAATTTTTGGCAATTTTTTTTGTGGTCAAAATTGGCCCAATTTAGTAAAAGCGAGAACTCGCTATTGCGAGTACTGAATCTAGAATCTTTTAATAACAGGACCCTACTGTATTTTTAGACAATCTTCAATGTGATTTCTTACAATTTTTTCCATAGAATTTTTTGTATTTTGTGAGGGTTTCTGAGAATGTATTCATAAATTCGCTGCCATAATGAAATCTGGAGTTTGTAAAATGAAGGGAGGTGAAACGTAGTTACACAGCAGAGTGGTAGACTGGTATTGGTACTAGATGGAGATAGTGTTTTGTCACTTCTCCGGAATACCCTACTGCGCAGCAGGCTGTACCATACTAAAAGAATGCAACGATTTTTGTGTTTACAGTGTATCATTTAAAATTATATAACGCTGAAAGTAATGTAAAGCTCGAGTGCCAAGTATTTTTAAGTGAGCAATAATGATCACTACGTATATATCACTGTAGACTTGTAAGTTGCAAACATATTTGATGCAGGAGTGCTATAATAGCCTACATACAATAGCTATGAAACAATGAGTGTGCAATATCATAGGTCACCTATTTCGTAATACTGTATACGTATGTTTATAGTATTTTCATACATATTTTTATTTGCAGGCTTGCAAGATGGACTTACCCTATTTCTGGTGTTTTATCATTTGCATAATTGATAGAGGCACATGAAAATAGCAACTTGAAAATTATTTTGTAGCATTTTTAATGAAAAAGTTAGAAAATATACGAAAAGTTAATTTTCTTTCAAAGACAACAAACTTTCAAAACTTATCAAATGTGCAAGATACAAGACAATGTTTTCTTTATAAATAAAATGGTTCACTGATTAAATTTTAGCATTGAACAGGTTTCCAAGCTTTCTTCTTTCAGCACTCTTCTTCTGTCTGAATGTACAAGGTTATAGTTGCTTAAAAACCTCTCAGCATCTACACTGTTTACAGGTAACGCAAGTGCGTGGCAAACGTAAACAAGTTTGTGAATGCTTGTAATTGTAACTTTGAGAGGAAGACAGAGAATGAAAAGAAGTGTTTATGGAAGGGGAAGAAGCGAAATGAGAGCTAGTTCTGCTACTCTTCCCGTTACACCGTTCACTAAGTTATTTTATGACCCGTTGTAACTGAATGCCACCAGTATGTAAACAGTGAACATAGAAAAATGTGCACGGATGTATGTTAACATGGCGTGTTTATTTTAGTTTACTTAAACACAGTATTAACATGTAATTGCTATGAAAATGCATGTTTATAATAATTTATGCAATCATTTCTTGAAATTACATAGTGAATGCGTATGGTATGTCACAACTATGCACACGTCTTTGAATTGTATCAAAAGTTAGGGATTTTTCGTAAATAAGTTGTAATTTCGCAGATTTTCGCAAATAACTCCAAGTGTCGCATATATTTCGCATTTATCACAATTTGCGATTTTCAGGTACCTTTAATAATTGAACATTTACTTAATTTTTTTTATTCTTCAACTCCCACTTTAAAAAGTGTTAATGCACATTTGTAACTATATATGTACCAGCTTGTGAAGTTTATTACATTAAAAACCTAAAGCTTTTTTTTTTTTTTTTTGCACACTCCAAAGTCATACCCAACATAAAATGTGTGACATGTATGTGATAAAACAGCTGTGCTATTTAAAATCAGTTTTTGTTGTTGTTTTCCTAGAATTATTTTAGTATAGCAGTATAGCAAATGTGAAATGGAGACCCGTAATAACAAGAACTCTGTTATAAGGTGTTTTTGAGGAACATTAAAAAAATTTCTCAAATTTTCTACAAAAAATTGTGATTTTACTTAAATAAACTATAATTGATAGAACAAGTAATTTTCTGCTTAATTGGTTTCAAAACAATTTCTATTCAATTTCTTGGGTTTTTGCAGGTCAATATAGGTCATTTTTGTTTCAGTGAGAACGCTGCTATAGCGGGGTAACAAACCTGTAACCATATCATGGGACTGCAGTGTTTTTTTAATAATTTGTAATCATGATTTTCTCCATATAGGTAAACTTATCACTATATTATTGGCTTTAGTTTTTAATCTTTATTTTTTATCGGCATGGTTTCTCTAGCAAATTTTAACAAGTATTTAGCATAATTCTATTGCAATATTTTGGCTTTATTTTATCACGGTTATGTTGTTATTTTTCTCTTTAGATTCACCAGAGTATTTTTAATCAGTGTTTATTGTTATTTTCCTTGCAATTATTTTATTATCCTAGTGATCTTGCAAACATATTCCAGTCAATTATTTTTCCCCTGATGTGGGAGAGAGATGGGAGGAGAGTTTGCAAAGTATTTCTCGCGTATATTGGTGGTGTGTGCATGGCCTAACTCGGCAGACACGTGCTTCAAGTACATATGTATAGGTCATTCAGAATAAAGTGAGCACTAAAGATTTAACCTTTGAAAAAAATCACTAGCCGTTGCTGCATATACTAATTCTACATTGACAACAGTTACATTACTGCTTATACAGTTGGCAGCGAATTATCGCACGTACTTCCGTGTATTTTATATTTAAATACAACATTACTGAAAGAAAATCAAGCGGAATCGACCTCTTTGTATTTCATATACTTTAAAATATTTATTTATGATAATATTGACATATTTACTGCCTGTATAAGTTTACTAAACGGCGCCAGTAGAAAGTGATTTAATCCGGGCCGTTCAAATTCAACAATCGTTAGCGAAAGGCGTCTAGTGCTACGCGCACTGACGTAGTTAATTATTTCACCGACAGGTGGCATCAGAGTTAGGTTTTCGCCACTTAGCTTGGAAGCGTTCAATGACGGTACAAGTGGAGAGCGTTGTTGTGTTTGTCCGTTGTGCAATAAATATGGGTTTCTGATAAAACACATTCAAAAGTATTAAAAGTGACTGTTTCCTCATTGGTAATATGTAAGTTATGTGTTACGATCGCCAACATGAGTATCTTGATTTAGAAACAGCAATTTTTTTTTGTTTCATACACTAAGAAAATACGTTGTTTTTGTTGAGTGTGTCGTTGTTCATGGCAGTATAACTGAATAGCTTTGAATTCTTAAATTGCGTGTGTCATAATGGCGTGTTTTTTTGTGGCGGTTCTGAGTTATAAATTTGATTTTCATGTGTACATATTTACGAGATACGTAACAGCAATAGTGTGGGTCATATAAATTAGAGTCGATGCACAGAAACCAGTATTAAAAGATGTTAACTCGCAGGTATTTATAACTAAGATTACTATTGGTTATACATTTTATTCAATACCAGTGTATTTAATGAGTAGGTATTGTTGATAATGTTTTCAGCCCAGTGTAATGTAGATGTAAACATTGTACAAGCCTATGTAAATTAAAGCACGTGGCAATGTTTACGTTTACATACCGCGGAAAGATATAAATTGACAGAAAATAGAAATTAATCAGGGCTTTTTAGAGTGCTCACTTTATCCCGAATCACCTATACCAGGGCTGTCCAACAGGCGGCCCGCGGGCCGCAACATTTGTGCGGCCCGTGTGTCAAAAACAAATACGTGAGTCGACGGTGAAATACGAGCCTAATCTATACAACCGGACAGAGGCGGCCGTGGTGCCGCGGTATTTAGCAATACGTGTCTTGACGCGTGGTGTTGAGTTGCAAACCAGATAACGTGGCGGCGGCACCCTATATTCAAAGACAGCATGTTGCATCGTAATATGAGCTGTAGCGCTAGTCGATCTGTTTCAAACAAACATCAACCCACTCTCCCCCTCCCCCTTCAAATATGTGGAATGAGAAACGTACTGATAGCTGCGACGTGATTCAGTTGCGCGGACTCATATCACAGTTATTTTTCAGTGTTCGGCCTAGTGGGGTTTACTGTTGTGAAATTAACTCTTAAAAGTTTGACATGAGTAATAGTACGAAAAAAAAGTAAAATTGAAAACGAAAATAGAGCGTATCAGGAAAAGTGGGAGACTAATTATTCTGTCACTAACAATAATGGAAAGCTGCAGTGTTTGGTTTGTATGCAAGTAGTGTCAGTGCCCAAGGAATACAATGTGAAACGACATTACCATGCACGAAGATAAATATGCCAAACATAAAGGACAGTCTCGAGTTGCTTTGATTCAAGAGCTTAAGAAAAAACTTAAATAGCAGACAGGTATGTTTAATAAAGTAGCAAAGAACCAAACTTTAGCCTTACTTGCATCGTATGCAGTTTCCCTTGAGCTTGTTAAATCTAAAAACCTTTTTCAGATGGTAATATTATTAAGTGTGCAGTGGAAATGGCAAAAATATTTGGGGATGCAAACATGGCAGACAAATTCGATTCGGTGCCTCTCTCACACCAAACTGTACAAAGAAGGATCACTGACATGGGAGAACAAGTAGCATTGACTTTGTCTGATGTGAT
>PNEQ01050037.1:0-43353 GCA_003012365.1 Medauroidea extradentata
CTCGTGACGCAACCCGCAGTGCGTGAGTCCCTTAGGCCGATTTAAAAAGAAACTTCTTTGTTATTTTATTTCAATTAAAGCTAGCCGGGCATACTACAACATTACTAAATACGAACCCAATCATCCAGCATTAATCACGTAAGAGACAGAGCAGCGACACCTCTTATCATAACCAAACGCGGGTCGCGAACGAGCAACCCATCAACAAAAGCGTCGCAAAGTCATTTCTATATGTAACCAATTTATGTAAAAATCACGATGGCAGCCAATTGTGTTCCACTGATATAGAGGATTCATGAAAAAAAAACATATTTTCCTCCTTTTTACTACTTGGGGGTCAAATTTCAAAAAATCTTAAAACTACTTTTTGGATATTTACGTAAGCAACATTTTGAAGTGAAAACCAACTCTCTATCCACGTGGAATTCAATAGATGCCGATAATTAATAGGAAACACATCTAAGTTCTTTTCACCCCCTTAAGTGTTGAATTTCGAAGAACCCTGAAGTTTGCTAATACCTATGCATATTTATGTGTGTCCCATTAACCTCTTAAGTGTCAACTTTTATTTTTACTTTTCCGGCCAAAAAATAAGCAAGTTTTGTTATTAAACTAAACGAGTTCAAATAAAAAAAAACTTGTTTTCAAATGTTTTGTTTATATATATATATATATATATATATATATATATATATATATATATATATATAGCCCGAGATATCTCGGGCAAATAATTGTACGCACAACAAGCTTGCCAGAGATGAATCGGGCAAATTTCTTAAGGGATTGACGGTAAGAATCACGATGATACGCCATCGGGTAGATCTATCAAAGTTCTTTCGGAAATACACTTCACCCCTTTTCACCCATTTAGAGGTTTAATTTCGAAAAATCCCTTCTTAGTGTTAGCCTACGACCTGAGGGAAAAGCACACAAAAAATTTCACGATTCTAGGTCAAGCGGTTTGGGCTGCAGTTTGATATGTCAGTCAGTCAGTCAGGGTTCTCTTTTAAATACAGAGATTTATTTATTTTTGACACAGCAGTCTGATAAAGTCGTTTTTGGCTACTTTGTGATGCCCCGAAACCACGTTTCTAAGCATATCTAAAATACAAAAATAAAAAAGTCTAGTTCTAAATGTTTTTTTTTTTCATTTTCATTAATAAAAGCATCAAACGCACGGTTAGGAGTATATTTTAGAGAAACTTTCTCCTAAAACACTGCACCAATGCTCGTGCGAAAGCTGTGTAGGGCTCTTAAATAATGAAATCATCTCAGATGTAATGCAAATACGATTTCATATGCAACTTGTAACATTGGTTAACTACTTGTTTGCTTGAAACAGGGGCTTGATTTCAAACTGGTCACATAACGATAAGTTAATGAACAGGAGGTCGCTATTATGTGACAACCAAAAAGGTATCTTCATATATGTCTATAGTCATGGCCACCCCCTGTCTTTTTTCCTAATACCACTGTCTCTTGCTTATTTATTTGACGTAGTACTGTTTTTTTTAGTTATTAATGGTGTTTTTGCAAAAGGTCGTAAGCCAAATTACAGTGTTTTAACATAATCATTTCTTCTTTAATGACTAATTAGTGTATATTTTCAGAATATTTACACGTCATATCTTATGTGGTAGTGAAAATGAACTACACAGTCCGACAGTGGTTAATTTAAGCTTGAATAAATCTCATTGCAATTTAATCATATGTGGGTTACTATTACCTTTGTCAAAACACCATCGATCCGGATGTGGCAACGAAAACTGGTTATTCATCGAGAAAATAAAGTTTTCTTCGCAATGTTACGTTGGTAGGATAAATCTGAAATTAATAAAACGTAGTGTGATGCTATCCGCATTGGCTTGATGTAGAAACACTGTGTTCTCGCATATTCGAACAAGCTTTCTTGTATTGGTTTGAAGTGTCTTTGTTACGTCTAGAAAGTGGCTAAGTTGGCAGTCCTGCGGTCAACTCGCCTCAATAAATAACCCGTCATGCGGGAGAGAGGTCATTAAGGGGTAGTTCGTGGAAACAAGCCTCGCACGACGCTATGTCAACAACTCACTCTTCTCGGCCAGATAACGAGGCGTCGAACACTCTGGGCCTTTCCCACGAGGTTTACCCCAGTCGAGAACCGCGCTACGTTATCGATATATCGATAGCAATATCAACATTCGTTACAATGCACGATGCTGCCAACATAGTCGTTTCGACACTAAAACATGGTTATTTTTAATTACGTTTTATTGAGAAATATTTCCTAAAGTCCGTGCACGGTCAAGTGAATATTTCTGTATACCGTCTTTCTAAGAACAATAATAAATATTCATAATATTTTCTATGGCTTTAGAGGCACAGTGAGGGAGTTTTTTCAGCCCTTCGACAAGTTTTTAAGGGCTTGTTCCCGAGTTTTTTTTCAGACTGCTGCCAATAACTCAAATATTTTTTAACCTAAAGTTTTGAAAAAAAATTTAGTCAATGTGCAATCACACGATGCACAATACTGTGGACGCGTTTTTTTTTAAATAATGTACCATTCGCCAGCGAAAAAAATAATTTACTTCATTTTTGCTTATTTTCACGACGAAAAACGTGGTACTTTGGGTAATGAAATCTAAAAAACCGTTTAGTATAATTCTACAAAAAAAATTCAGCTACAAATTACAACATATAAGTGTCAAAACTGTGCAGCGAAATTTTGATATGAGTATTAGGTAGCAATAAAATAAAATATTTTCTAAATCACTGCAAAACTTCGTAACAAGCAAGGCCTTAAGGCGGCCGCCTAGCTGGCGCTCGAACTGCATACAGCGTGTTCGGAGTTACGTTTTTTCTCAGAGACCAGTAAACGTGCGTCCACATTGCTTATCTACGAAAAAAAAACACACTTCAGACAATTTGTGAATGTGACTTTCAATACATCAAGCACATTGGAAGTATTATTTTTAAGCTCTCAAACTTGGCTAAAATCATCTTTTCACGATGTTGTTTCTCAAGATATATATGTAACGGATTTGTTCGAAATTTAGGTCTACAGGTACACTGGATTTTGCTACAGCGACGTGTTCAATAAAACAATAGGTAATCGTAAGTCCCACAGTAAAAACGCTACGACGGGAACACTGCGCACGCATTTACTACTCTGGCCGTAGAGGCGATATAACAATACATGTGCCGGCCGGCGTCGCTCGTAACGTATCATCGATTTTCGCCTCACACACACAAACACACCCTTCACAAGGCGGCACTCTTAAGAGCCGACCGGTGACGGTGAAGTGAGGTGAAGGATTTTCATCGCCATGATTTTAGTTTTTATTTGTACTATATATATATATATATATATATATATATATATATATATATATATATATATATATATATATATATATATATGCGTGTGTGTGTATGTTTTTTTAGACACAAAATGTGACTAAATTGTGCTCTTGTGAACATTTTTCTACTCTCATAGTTTTCGCGTAGTGGGTTGTTAAAGACAAAATTTGCATGTTTCCGTTTTAAGGATTACACTAAAACCAACTGACATACCAAACTGAAAAAAAAAAAAAAAAAACTCACATTTGATAAAGACGTCAGACGCCATATTGGATTATTTTATTTTTCGCTCTTATGAAATTCTGAGAAGAAAAATGGGAAATTTGTTACTACAATATCAATTGTATTTACCTTGCGCTACGATAATAGCATCGCAGTTGAACTTTTAACGTATATTTAAGCCGTAATTAGTCGAGAAATGTTTTTATATTCTTAATTTGCTCGACTGATTACGACTTAAATATACTTTAAAAGTTCAACTACAGTGCTTTTATTGTAGCGCAAGATAAATAGAATTGATATTATAGTAACACATTTTACATTTTTCTTCTGAGAATTCCATAAGAGCGGAAAATGGCGTAATTCAATATGGCGACTGATGCCGAGCCTTAAGGAAGAATCCCAGCATTTACCTTGAGTGATTTCGGGAAACCATACGTAAAACCAAAACCACACTGAAAGAAAAGTATTGTTGCAAGTACCATACTTCTGTTAAAATAGGGACAACACTCCAGTTTTGTTTGCGTTACTATCTACATTGTTCCTACAGCAATCTGTTTTATAGAATGAACAATATTTTCTGTAAAAGAAAGATGCTCTTTTCTCCATCTACAGAACAGATTGTTACTTCTACAAAACAGATAGTACTCACAACCTAACTGGACTGTTGTCCCTATTTTATCAGAATTATGGTAACTACAACAATATTTTTCTTTCAGATCAGATGGCCGGAGCCGGGGATCCAACAAGGGTTATCCAGACAGCAAGTTCAACGAGCTACAGCTGCGCGCACCTCGTCCAGTGAGCAGTTTAAGTTCTCTTATGTTTGTAGGCCTGCTATCGTGCAAAATAGCTTCTGGTAGGCGGAACTATTAAAGTCGATATTTGTATCCCTTTGTGTGGCGTGCGCTGTCTCTACTCTTCTTCTGTCTATTTGCAGCGTATTTCCAGGTCAAGCCATTCACGAGTCCCTTCAAGCTCGGGGGAATCTAAAATTAACTTTCGCGTGTATTGGATTCTAATAAACTAATCCCTTACAAGAACGTAATTTTTACAAAGAATGTAAAAAAAATTTAAATTAATGTTTGTATGTTTTGTATTTTAACAATTTACGCTCGATAAACTGTTTAAAATATTAATCTAAGTGTAGGAAAATCGACGAATTTTCTTCAAATTGTATCACTTATCGATAAAAATCATTTTTAAAAACACAAAATTTGAGACAGTTACACACGTCGGTTACAAATCCCTGCAATGCTCTAACAGAGTTAACTTCTTTGAATTCTGGGAGTGCGCGGGCACTTGGGGTGGGCCCTCGCTGGATCAACATTTGCCACATTGCCTTTAAGCGCAAGCATATCATATTGAAGACTGCTCTTTAAGGGGATTGGCACATGCTATTTATTTTTTTAGCTGTGCTAGGCCTACAGTGCAAATTTATGTTATGAACCTTTCTAAGTTGTAGGCCTATCATGTGTATTTTAAATTTTTAAAAATTAATTTGTTCTAAATTGAAGCTTCCTGGACATTAGTTTCACGCCGACTGCAAAATAGAAACTATTCAAATTTTGTGTTTCTTTCTTATGGTAGTAAGGGGTATGGGAAGATAAGATGTCGAGCGAATGGCTGGCGTACTCAATCGTCGAGGAAATCAGAACCACTTAACATAATTCGATGGGACTTTATTAGCAGGGTGTTTAGCGGACGTCTATGTACACAGCGTTAGGTAGACTATTAGTATGTTTTGTTTTCAAGTAATTTTTTTTTTTTTTGGAAAAAGTAAGGGGTTGAAACCACAAAACCTATAAAAATGATAAATTTTAATTTTTACAACTATCAAATTAATTAAACACACTGCGTTTTGATTTGATAGTAATTTTTTACATCCGTGGACCTCTTGTGCACTATTGCTAAGATTGTAACCTACTACTTTCTCAGCAATCGCAGACGACAGTATGTTTACTGAGACTTGTTACTTATGAGCGGCCGGCTTAGTTTTGTTACTGAGGCGACTGACGGGCAAATACCATTCCTTAAGAGCGCGGTTCACCGCAGTTTTCAACGTCGTTTTTTATTTTTATATTTGTACCAGATATTTTTTTTTCTTATTTTAGACATAAATTGTGACTAAATCTTCCTCTTAAAAAATGTTGTATCTCTCATAGTTTTCGCGTAATGAGTCGTAAACGTCAAAATTTGCACTTTACGGTTTTATGTACGCCACTAAAACCAACTGATTTACTAAGCCGAAAAAAATTTACAGTGTATAACAATGTTATGGTCTATGATGTGACACATATAAAAACAAAAATTAAATTCTTTTGTATTTAGTAAAAAAACTGAATTTTGAAATGAAAATTTCAAATAAATATCAACAATTTTTTTTAAAAATACAAAAAAATATATTTTTTGTTTATATATATGTCAAATCATAGCCTACATCATTGTTATATAGTGTGATTTTTTTTAGTTCGGAATGTCTGTTGGTTTTAGTGGCGTGCTTAAAACTGTAAAGTCCAAATGTTGACGTTTACGACTCATTAGGCAAAAACTACGAGAGATACAATAATTTCCTAAGAGAAAGATTTAATCACAATTGATGTATAAAATAAGGAAAACAATATCTGGTACCAATATCAAAATAAAAAAAAACGTTATAACTGAGGTGACCGCGCACTTAAAAGAGATGTACTTGCTAATCATCTTGGTGCTTGTTCCCTCACCTGTGACAGTTCAATTAACGTTAGTTTAGGTTATAGTAAAAATACAAAATAAAACTGTCCGAACGAAGCAGCACAGCAGTAACACGTTGGACTCCTATCCGGGAGGACCCGGATTCGATTCCCAGCTGCGGCCATCCTGATTTAGGGATGGTTCCT
Organism: Medauroidea extradentata; assembly: GCA_003012365.1. Classification (NCBI taxonomy): domain Eukaryota; kingdom Metazoa; phylum Arthropoda; class Insecta; order Phasmatodea; family Phasmatidae; genus Medauroidea; species Medauroidea extradentata. Next base: position 6,438 of record PNEQ01050037.1, read on the forward strand.
TATCAAGGGCCATGGCCGATTCCAATCTCAGTTCCCGCCCGTGTTTCAAGTTGTGTGTAATCGCTTCAATGACCTCGTCGGTGAAGCGCACAGCCCTCTTACCTTGCCAAAAGAAAATTAAGGTTAATTCTACCGCAGCTTAGGTAGCTCATAGTATTTATTTGGCAAGGGACAATTTCTCCCGCTAGTTGCGTCGGTATCGGTAAGGTCGCTATGAACCTGGTGCTGTTTCCAGGGTGAAAGATTTCGTGTCAGTAAAAACTATTTTATTATTTTTAAAATAAAAATTAAAAGCTGTAATGACTCTGTAGGCATATTTAGTAAAGCGTCCTACAGACTCCTGCGCCACTAGCGGCGATAATAATCCCTAACCAAACTCGTCCATAAGAAATACAATTATAGGTATTTCAGAATAAAGTGAGCACTCAAAAATGCCCTGCTGAAGTTTTTCTCAGCCAATTCATATCTTTCCGCGCGTAACAGCTAAAGGTCAGTTTACGATGCAAACATGTACATAGCAAACTTAAGTGTAAGGAAATGAAAGTTAGGTATTCTTACGACACAGTTTACGGTGACGCATAAGTACCGTGTATAATTACGTCGCCGACGTAACGACGTGTATGAAATGGTTATATTTTATTTCCTGCCGTAAAGTGTAAGGGTTTCAGCCAATAGGAACACAGAATACAAGAAAAAAAACGCAAATACTTCCGCAACGTCACTTCTGCCTTCGTTGCTTAGCAACATTTCCAAGGCAGTTTAGCAAAATTAGTTTAGAAAAGAATACACGTCACATATTTAACTATGGCTAAAGGAGAAAATACGGAAAACGTAGGAAATTTGCCATCTCTAATAATTATGACATCAAATAAGAAACACAAAATTATAGTGGCCCACCCGAAACAAAATAACGAACAGCTGACACCAGCGGCCATTTTCTAACACAGACTACATGGACGCACAAGGCCATCGTAAACCGCATGTCTTCGTTCTTATACTCAGAGTGTTACGGTTACGGTTGTTGCGTACATGTGTGCATCGTAAACCGAAATTAACGACGGGAAACGTCTAACCTCTCTGGACACATCACTTGATGTTTGCGCGTGTTAGATAAATTGTACAGTCGGTTGGAATCTATACAGTCAATTCATAAATGTTTAATAACTCCATAAATTACAAACACTTAGAATTAAGTTGATTTTATTTCAGTAATGTTTTACTTAAATCGAAAAATATACTGACCTAATTCGACAATTCGCAGCCAACCATACAAGGAGTTTGGTAACTAGGCCTATTGTTAATTTTAAATTATGTAATGTAACGGTTAGTGTTTTTTTTTTTTAAGATTAAATCTTTAGTGCTCACTTTATCCCGAACGACCTATATCTACCTAACATATAGTATAATTAACCTTAGCTGGGTAGAAGGAACGAATTTTTTGTTACGAATACGAATAAAAATTGTTGCCATGTAAAATAATAATAAATATTGTATGAGTATGATTCCCGGCGGTCAGGGTATCGTTCAACGAATGCAGATTTATTGCTGGGTTCCCGTGGCCATCCTCTTGCCCTGAAATTTTACTCGAATTGAAGCCCTACAATGGAAAGGCGCCGGAATGAGAAGGGCGGTGGGAATGGAAGATCCCAGAGAAAACTCGCCGGCCAGCGGCATCGTACGGCACGATTCCCACTTGCGAAAATCCGGGGACCGACCCCGCCAGGGTTTGATACCGGATCGCCTTGGTGAGAGGCGAGAGTCTGACCCCTCGGCCACCGCGGACCCTAATTGTACGGCATTATGCGCAAGTTCCGTATAAAATATTTCTCTGCGTTGAAACGGCGTTATAAAAAGTATTTTGCTCCTATAACCCGTGATTACGAACACTGGATTAGTAGTACAAATATAATTTTTGTAAGACTGTTTCAAATCCTAAAAAATTACAGCTATACATACACTACATGTTTACAAAGTGAATTGATTTTTTTTTGCATTTAAAAATGTTAATTTTAATTTAACATACTCAATTTTTTTTTTTTATATTTTGAATATTCTGGAACCTAATCAATGTGATTTTTATACACGTCACGTCATAATCCATGGCACTGTTCTTCAGTGAGAATTTTTTTCATTTAGGTAAGTAAGTTGGTTTTCCTGTAATGCATAAAACCATTTTTTTTTTTTGCAAATTTTGTTTTAATGTGGTATAACATAAAAACTATGAGAGCTAAAATTTTTCGTTACAGTAATAATAGTCACAATATATGCCTACGAAACAAACCATATATCGTACAAATAAAACGGTAATTTAAAACAATTAAAATGTTCAGTGAACCGCCCCTGCTACTAGCGCAAAATAGTGAGCGATATGCTGTGTAGTACGAGCCTATCTCTAGGCTGCAGAGCACAGCAGTAGGGTGGACGGCAAAGAAGAACGCAAATACTCCCGTCGGTCTTCGTGTTTATTCTGGAGGGCTGGGGGGGGGGGGGGGTAGAGCAGATCTCACCTTACATACTCGCCGACACACAAAAGCTTTAACATCATCCTCAAGGGTTGGCATTTGGGTGGAGAGGGAGGAGGAACAAAGGGGTGGGGAAGGGTTGTCGCTCTACGTCGCACACAGCACTCCCCCCAGACAAGTACACGAGGTCCCAAAAAAAAACATTAATTACTGACTGTGCAAACAAATCCCCGCGGCTAGTTTTCTGTGTCAGCCGTTCATTATGGCCCATAATTAAACAACGGAATGTTGTTTGCGGGGAAGCTACTTCCCCTCCCCTACTTGTCAACCCAAACTCCTCTTCCTGCCCCCCCCTCCCTTAAACACAGACCTGGTAGCTTGGTCCGGAGGATAAGGCCGGCTTAGCTTGGAGTGGGGGGAAATTGCCGTAATTTGTTACGAACAATACCTATTAATCAACTGACGTGATTAAATACTCGAACGGAGGGGAAGGGGGGCAGGGAAAAAATTGTAATCACTTTGTGAGTGCGGTCGCCCGTGAGGCTAGCCAACAATAATTGCAGGAGACAGCGCTGCATCGACAGAGAGCAAATCGTGTGGAAGAGACACTCAAGGTGATACGTTATCCGAAATTAACTGAGCGCAACTGATTCTACGTAACAAGTCCCAAACTGCTTTTATATGATCCATATTGCACAAGTCTTGAGTCGCTGTTTCTCTACTTGTTTATTGTACGGTATTTTTGGAGTTCCAGGGACTGGCCAACTATTATAGGAGGAGGAAGGGGCGAAAATAAGTTTTAATTGAGGTTTTTGGCAGTGCCGGATCTAGAGGGGACATGTATCTCGGGCGGCATGTCAAAGGGGTGGCAGGCTGGCCAGGCCTCGTTTGATAAAGTTAGGACAGAAAAATAATATCCTCCTCGAAGAAACTAATTGTTAATAAAAAATTTATAAAATTTTCAGCAAAGAGAAGTCATTAATCTTATTTTGTAACGTAGAGCATTATGTTGTAGTATGTACTTATAACGATTAGTGTATGTTAACACCTGAAAGTTAAATTGAAATAACAAGTTTAATTTCATATCATAATTTTGAAGTACAGATTTTTCGCATAGGAAATATTCAATTTCTAATTTTTCAAACGAAACTAAAAATGCAGCAGTATTAAATGTATTTCTTCCCAATATTCTACTTGTCTTACCGTTACATTCGAAAAAAATAAATTTAGGGAGGGGTCGGCATAAGCCGACTTTGCCCCGTTACAAAATGGTCGGAATCCAGTGCTGCTTTTTAGGGTGGATTACTGAAATAAAATGCTGTCTTGCAATGTGTTTTGACACTTTGTGTGTGTCCGTCTACGCTTTTCCCTACAAGGAAACCAATTTAGTTCTGTATTGTAAATGTGGATACTGAGGGTACGAGATATATAATTTGACGCCCCTCCCCCCCCCCAACCCTCTTTTTTCCCCTTGTGGGTATGGAACTATTGAGTTCTTATTTTTGTTGATAATTTTATTATTTCATAACACGACCCAAGATAGCCAACAAAGAATAAAATCAATTAATTGACAATTTTGTACAGAACTCGTGCAACCTAGTAGACACTTAGAATATTGTTGTATCATTAGGTAATAGATTTAGAAAAGTCATCGCTTAGCGCCAAACGCATGAAGTCGGTATTTTACGCACGTCCACTCTCGTACACATTACTTACCTGTATCCTTCCTCCTATTTTCAAAGGTATAATTCGCACTTGCATCGCTACCAACCATACAATGAGAAAAAAAAATCAACTCTATTCGCCCACTTGTTGTGAGTATCGGTCGGTTCACTTCTTGATTTCGAAGGAAACCTATCTGCACTATTGGGCAGATAAATTATGCATGAATCAGATTTAAAAAAAAAGGTTCCTCAACACTGAATTTACCCACCCCCTTTCCTAATTTGTATTTAGGCTTTCGGTTACTTTCCCAGTGGTTGTTTGCTGTTTTCCTTTGTAGAGTAAAATATTTTCAGAAAGAAATGTTACCAGTTCCTAGGCTGATAACTTTAAGAAATTAAGCATTTATTTGTGAAATTTATTACTGTTCTGATATCAATTTCAAAAGCATATCCTATACAAGTTAGGTTTTTAAGTAAAACCCTTTGGTATATTATGTAGTTTAGGAATGGAAAATTTTACTGGTTCAGATACCTGCAGGCTGTGCTCCAAAATCCTGCGTGGCCTTCAACCTTCGAGATTTGCTCAATGGCTGTTTATCAAGACTCATACTTGCCCAGGAGGCAAAATACTGAGACCGTGTTAGTTTGCAAGCTTGTTATATTAATGCATGAAGTGTCTGACTAAACTTGGTAACAAATTCCTTCATTATGCGCAAATTTGAAGTCTTAACTTACTCTCGAACTAAATGGCGAAATATTCTCGACATATCTTTGCTGAAATATATTTTGTCAAGTATCGAAATAGAAGGTAAACAAATAGGCGAACGATCGCAATAAAATGCAGCAGTACAGTTACTACGTTAAAAAAAATTAATTATCATGCTATCCGTTGTTAAGGCTGTTCAGGTGGGAAAAATTATAACTTTATATTTAAATGAAACAGTGTTGGTTTTGTAGAGGTTACTTGGGAATACATTTTCCTCTTATAAATAAATTTTAGCTCAGCCAGTTTTCCCATTATGGCATTTCAAAGTCAAAATTTGCATGGTTTTAGTTTATACACACTTGAAAAACCAATAAACATAATAAAACGAAAAAAAAAAAATCGCTGTAAAAGTACATGTTGCTGGCTAGAGTTATAAGTCTATGAAATTCCAATACTAAAAGTTTTTGTATTTATAAAACATTTCCTAAAAGAAGCAAATAAATTCAATTTTCGAATTTTTTTTAAAAATACATAACTTTTTTTGAAAGGTTTTACATATACTTAAAGCCCTAGCCCGGGATATGCATTTTCAGTGTGAATTATTTCGTTTCATTTTGTTTATTAGTTTTAGGGGGGTGTAAGAACATGCAAATTTTGACTTTGAAATGCCACTATGGGAAAACTGACCGAGTTATTTTTTTTTTGTAAGAGGAAATTATACTCCCAAGAAACATATACAAAACTAACGCTATTTCATACAAATATAAAAGTATGATTTCTTCCCACTTGAACACCCTTAACGGATTTTCACGACAAAGAAAAATACTACTTTGTTGGTCTATTTGACATCAAGATATTCATAATCAATTATTTTTTGTAGGTTATAAAAATGCGGTCTTTTCACGAACACTATTCTAAACGAAATAATCGCCAATTTGGATATTATCTACACACGATTATCTGTCTTATTGTTGAGCGGAATAAATTCCCTTCATCAAACGTAAACTACACGTCGCTAGGCTGGGGTGTTTTACAAAACAATACTCTTAAAGTACATTAAGGTAAGGTCGAGTAAGTCAGAGAATAAGAAAAGTAACGAGAAATAACGTTGGAACGACGATAGAATAAACAGCTTTCTCTGCTTCTAAAAAATTAGTTTCTTTGAAAATTGTTGAGTCAATTAACGATTGAAGGAATTATCAACGTCAATTATGCCTACGTACGTATTTATTTAACATCCTTTAACATTAGCCTACATTTATTTAAAGTAAAATAAAATGTTTAAAATTATGCAACAACACACTGCAGTACCGAAACAATACAAGAACAAAATGAGGAAGACACTTTCAAAACCATACATGTCCACGTAATCTAGCCGTAGAAAAAAGTGAATAAACATTATATTTTATAGCACTAACTGAGAATAAACATACCCATTACAATAATACATGTGTTTTATGGAGTCTGAGTTCATACTCGTATGTAACACATCTTATTTATTTAAAAAGGGCAGTTTACTCATTTTCGGGATTTTGGACATGTCTAGTTTTGAATGTTTGCTCCTCAAATATTAGTTACGGAAATGAAGAATTAAAGAAGATTTTCAGGATATCACTATTCATACCATATGCACTTTACGGTCAGATAAATATCACTTTTTCGACTTATTGTTCATATAATTTCATAAAGTATTTAACCACGCTAGCTGCTTTTGTTACCAATAGTATACAAGATGTTATCTAAATAGCTAATTTTTCAAAGCAAAAGTTCTATGGTTTAGACTAAAAAGTCAACCAGAATTTCGATAGTTACATAATAACCTAAAACCATAGAATTTACTGACGAAAAATTCAACCAACATGGGGAAAACGATTTTAACAAAACTGCCAGCCTGATTTTTTATATCTGCTCTCGTTCAGACGTAAAAAATTAATATCGCTAAAAAAAAAGTATAAACTAGATAGCATGGCCGTAAAATTCCAAATCTTGTTTCTAGTTTGGTGAATTCAATCGAATCTTCAGTATTTTTTATAGTATGTGGCGTCAAGGCTACAGTTAACTCTTGGTCAATCGCCGAAACCAGTGGTCGAATATTTTACTCCCACAAGATGGTCAGGGTAATTACTTTGCAGTTTCGCGACATTGAGAGGGTAAAGTTTACTCGTGCAGAAACGTTCTGGAACGCTACCGAGTAGCGAACAGTGTCGGGTTTTGCGGTACAGCGGGCAGTTTACCGCTACTCATAGGGAGAGCGAAGCGAATATTAAAAACGTAGTTTAGTGCGGGCGTAATAAACCAGCTCACGGCAGCGTGCAAGCTTTGTTATCCACAGTTTACAGTCCTGTATTAATATTTTTTTTGACAGACGTGCGGGTAAAGCCGGTAATGGACGGATGGGTTGACGGACGCCGCTTGTCGCGGATGATACGCTCTCCATGGCAGCCAACATCGCGACATTACCCGCAGCTCGCTGCATGACGTCGTCAGTATCGTCCGCTGATCTTCTTCAACCGGGTGCACAATTTTTGTTCTGAAATTCAACACAAGGGAGTGTTAGACAATTTTATTGTAATTCCAGTTTTTGAGCCATAACATTTATTCTAATTGTATTATTGAAATATTCTCTTCGACAAAGTATAGGATGTATTCTTCGTAAACTGCTTGACATAAATAATAATGGCATATTTAATTTGTCATGCAGAATAATTGCAAAGGAATTCCTGAAACTTAACCTATATTCCTCTTGCAATGTTTCTGCATGACAAATTAAAGACGCAGTTATTATTTTTGGCAAGCAGTTTACTCTCGACAAACCTAAGTGTAGCCCCGGGTAGCGGAGTTAAAAGAGCTAGTGTTTCGAGGTTGCTGTGTGAAAGCAGTGGAGGGGAATGTCTTGGGTCCCTCCCTTCATTTACACTACATTCATATTGTGAGCGACCATCTGTAGTAGGTCTAGTAAGCCTGTGCAACCCATGAAATAAAGATTTTTATTGGGTATAATTGCGGGAATACTAAAGTTTTGGTAGTTGGTAGATACTAATAGCGGTACTTATTCCCAAACGTCCACACCCTTTCACTTCGTGCTTCCCCCTTCCCCCTGCAACCATTGAAACATTTAAACGCCGACGTTTACAAAGTGGTTCATATTTCTTTAACCAGCCGACATAACTGGAAAAAGTTACTTAATATATGTTTTACAAAATAAAAACAAACGAAAATTATTTAATTGGTCATTTTAACAGAAACATTGTGGTATCTACTTTCACAAATTATCACAAAATAAAAAATCACAAATAATGTCACATATATTTGTGATACAAGCTAAAAAAAAAACCTAGCATGTTCAACGTTTTTAATCATTTGACTTACGTAGCATATAATAAATGTTAGTCGAACTTGTAAATAAAAATACGTGTCATTATCGCCATTCACATATGATAATAATGATCATGAAATATCAAGGAGAAACCTCATTAATTGAGATGCTACAACGGTGCAACGTCTGTGGATATTAGCTATTAATAACACATGCACAACTGTGGTTGACTTATTGTTATGGAACAAGTATGCGATCGACAGTATGTTTGCTCTACGAAGACGTATTGTAAAGTACCATCTATTGCTTTCACGTTTTTCAGACGTATGTAGCCATATTCCACTCTATCCTCTAAGTTCAAACAAACACCCGTTACTGACACACACTTCCTGTCACATCGATGTTTGTTACTTTGCTATTACGTATCTGGTATGTCACAATAATATAACTTGTAGATGATCGGTGTCTGTTATTGAACTGCAGACAGCTTTATTGTGTCACACGTACATCACCGAATCACATATGCTGCAAAAAAAACTACAGCGTTTTCACGGGCATGCTGGTACAAGATATTTTCGCGACATACCGACATGTCTAATGATGATATAACGCGAACATTTTTTGTGCCAACGTTCCCTTGAAAACACTGTAGTTTCTTGCGTCATGCATGACTGGCAGTTGTACCTGACAACGTGGCCGCCTGCAGAACAATAACAGAAATATAATATTACAATAGCAGGATTCTTATTGGCTCAGTCAAATAGGGTAACAGCTCCACGAAAGCCAGTAATCTTCTGGTAAGCTGAACGTGCGTTGAAACACAGCAAACAGTCAAGTTTTCTGGCTATAAACAATCATCTCCATCCGTTAGACATAGTTCAAGACGGTCCTTCCTTCTCATAATAAAGGCTTTGGAGTTTCACCTTATACTCCACGACCTATGGGTCCAGATTTACGGAGCATACTGTAGAGGTAGGGCCCAACTTATGGTGCATGTTGTAGCTGGGGGAAGGGAGGAATGATATTGCGCATGGAGCACCGTGGCGCGCGCGATCAGAATTCAAATCATTCCGCTGAAGTGAGAGATGTGGGAAAGGGAACACTCTGCACTTGAAAATGTGGGGCCTGTAACTATTTCGGTACCGGTCATTGGCAGCGCTGGCTCCATTTGCGGGTTTAAACTCGTTTGAAAGGGGGTTATACCAACCTTACCGCTGTTCATCTGTAATTTCTCAGACACCCATAAACATGGTTAAGACACCCGTCATCCCCTTTTCTCGGTTTAGCTTTTTTTAAATAAAATTTCTACTTGTGAAAATGAAATGAAGTGAAGATATTTTGGTCAACACTTAACATCGAGGTCTTTGGGGTTGGTGAGGGGTGACATGAGGTAAGTATGCAGCACCGCCGGAATGAAAGGGCGGGGGAAACGAGAGATACCCGAGAAAACCCCCCGACCAGCGACATCGTCCGTCATCAAACCCACATGTGAAAATCCCGGGGCCGATCCCGCCGGGTTCGAACCCGAAGCGCCTTGGCGGGAGGCGAGTGCTCTAGCTACTGCCGTGAAAAGTAAAGTCATGCATGAGGGGTGTTACATTAAGGGCGCCGCCTACCCGCGCGTGAGAGGCTCAAAAGCGACGGAGCAGTAAGGTCGACCTTGAAGCGCGCATCAAATGCCGCGTCGCCTCAACGAGCCAAGCGCTGAACTAGCGTGCAAGCTTCCCGCCGAACAGTTTTTACTATGGGACACTAAGCGGTGAACATATAATTTTATTGGTGGAAAGTCTGCAACTAAGTTCAGTGCAGGTCGCAACCTGAGATTCACATACATCCGGTTAGTACATTTTGAAATACGGAAGTCTGAAAAGTTTGTTTTATCCATGTTGGAGGGCATAGAAACAGTGTTTATAATGAGCGTGGCGTCTTAGTCTGAAGTTTGTTTTCTTTTCGTACGTTGGCACAATGGGCACACGTGCAAAATTTTCGTAGAAAAAAACTGTTTACGAACACACTTCAACGCATTTGAAGCTGCAATTAAATGTACGAAATTTCGACGTCAGAGATTGTTCTTTAGATATACATTACTAGATAAAAATGTTTGCTCAGAAAGTTGGCAAAAACTGTTGTCTAGGATTACTGTTTTATCATTTTTGCAAATTGTCTTCGAGAAACACTACAATTCTAAACTGATGCTTCTAGACCTGAATTATGCACGACGCACTATTAAATAACCTGCTAAAGTTGTGTAGGCCACGTGACCAGGTTTGTATTGATCACATTCCTTCTATGGAACTGTTCCAAATGCACTTATCGTGCCCAAGTACGAAAAAAAAAAAACCCTTCAGACGTGTACAGGGTGTCACTGCCAACACACTACGCGCATTGCAGACATTGTTTCGAAGACCTAGACAGCCGTTTTTAGATTACCGCATCGCAAAACGTTACTTTTTATTATTGTTAACTGTTATTATTAGTGTGATGTTAAACTATTAACTGAAACAACAGTTACCGCTGGCCGTTGCACTTATACATGTCGCCAGCGCCTAGGAATAGCGGTTTATGGCGTGAAAATATGAGATTTTGTTGGTTTCCAAAACACGGTGCACATGTCTGACCGTTTTTTTGTCTGCTCTTTGAACGAAGAATTTTCACAAAGTGGATGCATGGTAAAAATATGTATTATTCTGGGCGTATATAGCTGAGTTGTTGAAAACTCAGCTCAAACTAAAATAACAAAATACGAGAAAGGAAAAAAATTGCTTGCTACAGCTGCTTAAGCCTCGTTTTTTTTTTTTTTTTTTGTTATTTTGTTTTACGGTGTGCTTTCAATAATTCAGCGCTAGCAACATTCGCTCGTTGGGGCGTACGTTATTTATCACTTGGGTTTTTTTTTCGTGTACTGGTCATCGCTGTCTGCATACGTAGTTATTTCACCTATTAGATTCGAAATTCTGCCGCTAATGCCGTTGCAGTGGTTTAACTTAAACAAAGCGGACGAGTTGTGTTGAAAAATCATCATCCAAGTATAAAAATGAATTAGAAGCTCTTCATGCATTTGAAACATGCGAAATAGGGCAGAAAAACGAGACTAATAAAAATTCAACGAGAGAAAACCGGTTAGCCACGAACAGCACACGTAATTCAGTTTAACGTGTACTTTGAAGATCACATGTTCTATTGTTGTACTAACTGGGATAGTCCTGGTGTTTTTCTGTTATCCCGTGTGTTACCGCCTTTTTTCGGATCTTTCAGTGCTTAGAGAGAGAATTGGTGCATCTAGAATTTAAGATACCGATGGACAATTCTATAGAAAGGAACTGCTCCGTCATTATATCAACAATGAAAGATGTTATGTTGAATGTGTGTTTGTGTGAAGGTGCATTATGTGTACTATTCTTGGATAACACACTTTCTCTTGCATCTTTCTTTTTGTTCTTTTTTTTTGGGGGGGGTCCATCTATTTCACCCAACGTTTTGACCCTGTAAACTAGAGGGTTCAGAGCACAACTATACCAAGTCCATTAATTTTAGTAATGAGAAACACAAGCTTTAAGTGTTTTGGGCAGAAACAATTCCAGGGGACAAAACTGATAATGTATAATGTCACAATTATATATGAGGTATAGAGTTAAATACTGATCATACTTACTTCCAACATGCATTGCACACATTACGAGAAAATTAACTGAAAATGGACATGGTCTGCTTGTGCTCTGAACCATCCAGCAAAGTCTTGTAAAATAATTATCAAAACATTTTTCATTCCTACCACTTTAAATATTCAAAAGATTGAACAAAAATAATCTTTACTAAGAGAGTTTTATATATAAAACAAAATTAAACAATTCCATTGAGCGAGGTGGCGCATCGGTAACACGTTGAATTCGAATTCGGAGGGACCCGGGTTAGATCCCGGCTCCGGCCATCCTGATTTCGATTTTCCATGGTTTCATGAAATTGCCCCAGGTGAGTGATGCCGGGTCGGTTCTTTGACAACCTTTCAGTTCCTGTCGATGTGCAAAGTTGTGTGTCACCGTATATAACGACCTCCCTGTCGGCGAGACGTAAAGTACACTTACATGACCTTACCTTGCCAGTGAATTATAACGTGCAAGCAATTGGACGACATTACCGAGCTTCCCTACCTCTGCGTTGCTACGCGTTATGATTATTCTTTTATTGCCGAAAATACTAAATGCACATTATATTTGTGTATCTACGGAATGAATACACACATCAAACTATGTCACTATATTTTTGAAAATTCAGTACGTTTATTTAAAACATCATTTTCTGGCCCCTCAAAATGTCCAAAAATGTGTTTTCCAGGCTGCCGTATCTCTGAAAATAACAAACGTATTCGAAAAACACAACTATAGAAATAAGCGTTAGACTTTGAACTATGTTAGCCACAAAAAAATAATAATGTAGTCACCGCTTAAGGTTGTTCAAGTGGGGAAAAAACATAATTTTATATTTGAATCAAATTGTGTTAGTTTTGTACACATTACTTGAGAGTACACATACTTCTAACGGAAAAAAATTAGCTCTTCTAGTTTTCCCGTGATGGCACTTCAAAGTCAAAATTTGCATATTTTTACTTCATACAAAACTTGAAAACCAGTTAACATAATAAAATGGAAAAAATCACATCGAAACTGCGTGTTACTGTCTACAGCTTGTAGCATATAAAACCCGTTACAAAAAATGTTTATGATAAATAAAAAATTTCTAAATTTGAAATTTTTTGTTACATTTAGAAATTTATTTTAAACACAAAAATATTTTATAATGGGTTTGTATATGATTCAAGCCGTAGACGGTGGCGTGTAGTTTTGATGAGATTTTTTCCATTTCATTATATGTACTGGTTTTCAAGTTTTGTATGAAGTAAAAATATGCAAATTTTGACTTTGAAGTGACATTACGGGAAAACTGGCAGAGCTATTTTTTTTTTCGTTAGAGGTTAATGCACTCTTAAGTAATGTCTACAAAACTAACACTATTTTATACAAATATAAAATTATGAATTTTTCCCCACTTGAACGCCCTTAAAATCTCGTAGAGAAAAGGATAATAGTAAAGCGATGCACGCCAGCTGAGTGGCTTGCGCGGAGAGGCGATAATGAGTTACATACGCCGGCCAACGGCAACCTTACCACTTCTGCCTCATACACACAAACACAGCCTATCTATGGAGGCAAAAAGGAACCAATCCACAAATTAATTGAGTTGGAAATAATCATGCCACGTAGAAGGAGAAGGTCCAAAGTACGACTTAGAAAAAAAAAGAGTACTAAACCACTATATTTGACGAAAAATAAGAGCCGGGAAAAAATTGTTTACACAAGGTTTAGACACACACAGAATACTTTGACCTTGAATATGTTAGTTCAAATTAATTGTGTGTTAGTTCATTTCTTCTCAGGCAAATTAAATCAGATTATTTTATTCGTAAAATTAGTGAGTAGAATAAGTGAATTTAAATACATAGTACTAATTCAAATGAGTGATTTACTACAACGTTTTATCGTAGGTATGAGTGTCCATATAATGAACAGGTTACCGTCGCCAAATTGGTGGGAATACACTCATAATCAGAGGATCAAAGATGTAAATTCATCTCTGAATCAGGGAAGCTCAGTGACTGAAATGCGTATTTTGCTAATCCCAGAGAAGCCGTTCCCACTGCTCCGAAGTAATTCCCTCTGGTTTGGAGGCATTCACGCCATTCAAAAGAGGTCGAGGGTATGTGAGGGGAGGGGTGCAAAGTGCCGGCAAGGGCGGAAGGGGAGGGGGTAGCGATGATGAATAATGCATAGCGCGGGGTGGAGTTGTTGAGGCGGGGTCGATGCCGGTCGTCCAGACGCCTGCTCGTGTTATTGCCAGCAGGCACGGGAGACGCCGTGGGGATGCCGCCCACGTGCGCCCTGGGGGTCGTGGGTCGGGGGGTGGGGGCTGTATGACCCCACAGGCAGTGTTGGGAAGGAAAGGTTGGCGGGTGTGCTGCGCCCTCGCTGGTTTCGCATGGAACCGCGCGCGCGACTCCGGATGGCTTCTTTTGGAAGTCCTCTGTAGGTACGTAGCTTGTCCAACACCAGTTGCAGACAGGGGCGTGAATATACGTGGGTCTGAGTCATTTCTACGCAGAGGAATCTGTTTTATAGTGGCCACAAAATTAGTTCCTACCAATTATTTTTGTGGCGAACACCAAATATTTTGTAGTGTTCATTCAAACTGTTCGTTGGTGGTTTCAAAATAATAAACTTACTAACGAAAAATTCTGTGAACACTGCAAAATATTTGGTGTTCACCACAAAATTATTTGGTAGGGTCTATACTGACAAAGTATATTGCAGAAACTATTTTTTTTCTGTGCAGCGAAAAGAAAGGATGAGAGGGTCCAATTGTGTAGCTGTACCCGGCCGGAACTAAAACGGAATCCGATACGACCCGGTAGTTTTCGCGAAAAGATTTTCGCAGCACTTTGTTTCAGTGCCTTACGTGCGCACCTGTATCTCTGTTTTGTGGTCAGTGATTGGATGCCGTAACATACAACGTCTGGAGGTTAAACCCGCAAATCGCAGACGTGATGTGTGGCAGTTATCCGTGTACTGATTGGCACAGTCAAATGAATAACAATTTTGCTCAAAAACTCTCTGCCAATAATCATGAAGTTGAGCTGCAGGTGTGCACGTAAGACACTGAAACAAAGTGGGGCAAAAATCTTTTCATGAAAACTACCGGTAAGTAAGGGGGGAACATAGGGGTCCAAGGGTATATCGGATTTTATAATGTTTTTATGGGTGTTTACGTAAGCACACACAAAATTGTCTTATTTATAAGTGTATGGCGTTAAGCATAATTGAACATAATGAAGATGTAAAATTAAAAAGCGTAAGGGTGTATTTTGGTATTTGAGATGGTATGGGGGACAGGAAGATTTACTTGCACAGGGACACGTGAATCCTATCAACGGGCCTGTCCACATAAACGATTAGCCCCTGCGAGCGAATGTTGCCGAGTTTCAGAAAAACATTCTCTCGCAAACGGTTCAGTTTTTTAATGCTAAACCTAACGCAGGAATCGTCCAAACATCACGTACAAATACAAGTGGTTAGTGGACACCGAATTGGAGAGCTTATTTTTCGCCGGGTGCTCGCGTCTATGAGTTCTATGAGACGTTAAAAAATTTTATGACGTAATACTAAAGATAACGTGTTTTTGTTATAGCCATGATTTTGTGACGAAAACATGTCTTATGTGCAGAGACCCTTGTTTTTTGCGAAAAGAATTTTGCCACACTTTGTCTCCGTGCCTTACGTGCCCATCTGCAGTTCTGCTTCATGGTCAGTAATTGGATATTTTAACTGTCACGAGCCTTGGGATTCTACCGGAAAATCACAGACGTGTGGTGTTGTAGGAAAGATTTGCAATAGGCTCAGTCAAATGAGATACGGCTCTTCTCATAGACACGCTGTCAATAACCATGAAGCAGAATTGAAGATGTGCACGTAAGGCATTGAAACAAACTGGGGCAAAATTATTTTTGCGAGAAAAAAAAAGGGTCCCTATTTATGTGTACATATGCAGCTCTGCTCCACGATCAGTGATTTGATGATTTAACTATCACTTGTCTTGGGAATCTAATGGCAAATCACAGACGTACTGTAATCCCAATTACCTTACGCTGATTGGTGTAGTCAAATGAGAGGCCTGACTGAACAAAGACACATTGTCAATAGGTAGAGGTACGGTTATTTCGCGTATTAATCTGGCAACAGCGTAGACTTCTCAGACCTATACACACACTGGCCAAAGTCAAATATCCATCGGCTTGTAACCGTAACACGTATTACCACCACGACTTGTTGCCTTATTTATCACTGGCTTGCAGTCGTCAAATATGTTTTGAAACAGGTGTCGTCTAATCACAGAAGAAGTAGTGAAGTATGCATTATTGGCATTCAACCTGATCTAGAATCAATACGCGAAATAATCTTGGCTTTACAAATAGATAGAGACCCGAAAATTCGACTAATTCAACTGAGAAGACGTTAGATTTCAAACTTCTGTGCACGTAGATTACTTTCGCGATTGGGGTCGCTGTTACGTGAACTCTTCCTTGAGGACTGTGAAATAAGAGCAAACCTGACTGAAAGCATTCACTGACTGTCGCGCTACCTTGTCACATGTACCACTGTCCACTCACTGGAGCAAGAGTCAATGTACAAGTATCTGAGGACATAGTGTATACAGGACTGTGCAGTCCAGCTTGCTGGTCGTTGAACCCGCTACATTACCGTATCTCTACCGACAGCCATTGTTCACATACTGCATGTAAACAAAATAGTGCAAAAATATTTTTTCGACTATCTCGTGCCTCTAAGGTATTGCACACGGTCGTACATTTTGTTAAAGATTTTACATGATATTTTCGTATTTAAAACGGACCTCAAACACCCGTTTTTGTCATTTTCGGCTGTGAGAAAATAAGCGTTAAAGCTTAGTGGAGAACTTTAATTGGGTATACACGTGTATAACGTTTGTTGAATGCTATTCTTCCAGACATCGCTCACGCAGGTTGATCAATCATATAATGAACCCCAAAACTCTTGAAGCGACGTTCCACAAACTCCTGTGAATGACGTCTAGTGGTTAGACGATGGTTGTGTGGCATAGTTTAGATGTATACAGACGAATCAGAGACATTCAGGCGCGGTTTCAGTCGCCATATTGAATTTTATTATTTTTCGCTTTTTTGGAATTCTGAGAAGAAATGTGTTTAATATGCGATTACCTATACCTCAAATTCCATTTATATTTCGCAACAGTAGAGATGTTATAATTTAGCTGCTAACATATAATTACGCCGTAATGTGTGTGGCAAATTTTTTTACATTCATAATTTGCCTAACAAATTGCGACCTAACTATACATTACTAGCTCAATTGCCATGTTTGTATCGTAACTCAAGGCAAATGGAATTTGCGGTATAGTCGCCGGTTTAACATTTTTCTTCTCAGAATTCCAAAAAAGCTGAAAATAATAAAATTCAATATGGCGACTTAAAAACCGAGCCTTAAGTGGAAGCACACCAGAATCAATACTGACCCAGTCAAAGAGGGGCTCGCCAGTAACGAAAGAAAAACGTCAGGAACAAATACATTACGCCGAAGCCTGGAGGACATTTAAAATTTTCCCGCGATAAATCGCCAACCGTAATAATTACAAGATGTGATAGTAAAGTACACTTTCTTGACATTCAATTTGACCTAGTTTAAAGCATCAAATACTAGTTCTTCTATATTCATAGAAAGGGACTACTGATTCTCGTGAAAAGAGTTTTGCCGAACTTTGTTTCAATGCATTACGTGCACACATACAGCTTTGTTTCGTGGTTACTGGCATAGCCGTCTTTAGTAGAAGGTCGCGGCCTTAGATCTGGCAACACTGCCAGGAAGGGTCATTTTAACACTTAGCTTGTCTCGCCAACGACAGTGGCTTCCTCTGATTCGCCGGTATGCAGGGCAGTGTAACGAATCAGGTACAGCCATTGCCTTTGAAAGAAGTGTTAAAATGACCTTCGTGTGCAGGGTTGCCAGATCTAAGGCCGCGGCCTTCCACTTACTGGGCAGCGAGCCTTTCTGAAGAGACTACTGTCATTTCACTGAGCCAATCACAGCAAAGTTACCGCAACACCACACGACTCGTGAGAGTTTGAACAACCAATCACCGACCACAAAGCAGAACTGCAGGTGTGCACGTGCGACATCGAAACAAAGGGAGGTTAAACACTTTACGCAAGAATCACCAGTCCGTATGCACAGGACTTTGTAACGCCGTGGTGAAGTTCGTAGTTCTCATCGTGCTGTGTAGGCTGGAACGCAACAATCAACGGTGGACTGGGCGATGGCGGAACTAGAGGGGGCTGCTAATCAGTGCCGTCACGCCAAACTCCACTTTGCCTCGTGGAGCGCCGTCCAGGGTGGGTCTGCAGGGGTCAGCCTACCCCCCAACCGCCCCTTAACCTGCCCTCCTTTTAACTGTACAGGCGTTTCGCGATAAAGTGAGCACTTTCTAAGCCCTGCATTGTAAAAAACCTCCTAAGAGCTTGTTCCCGAGTTTTTTTTTTCAGACTGGTGCCAATAACTCAAATATTTTTTGACCAAAACTTTTGAAAAAATTTGAGTCAATGTGCAATCACACGATGCACAATACTGTGGACGCGTTTTTTTTTAATAATGTACCATTCGCCAGCTAGAAAAATAATTTCCTTCATTTTTGCTTATTTTCATGACGGAAAACGTGGTACTTTGGGTAATGGAATCTAAAAACCGTTCAGTATAATTCTACAAAAATAATTCAGCTACAAATTGGAATATATATTAGTGTAAAAACTATGCAGCGAAATTTTTATATGAGTATTAGGTAGCAATAAAAACAATATTTTCGAAATCACTGCAAAATTCCGTAACAAGGCCTTAAAACGTATGAAAGTGTTTAATCCTACAGAGTATGGCGCACATACTATAATTCAGCTCGCAAACAGAGTTGTTACTACACTAGTCTGGTAACATCAGTATACGTTTCACTGTCCCCTAAAAATGTATAATAACTAGGGATAATGGTTGGAGATGATGGTTTATCGCGAAATGTTTTGTGTGCCAACGGACACTTGAAAACTCTGTAGTTTCTTGAAAATATATGATTGACTGATGTATGTCTGGCACAACGTAACTGTCTGTAGAAGAATAACAGATATAAAATGTTACAATAACGGGATTCTTATTGGCCAAGTCAAATTGGGTAGCAGTTTCACACACAAGCGAAAGCCAGTAATCTTCTAGTAAGCTCAAAGTACGTTTAAACCCAGTGAACAGTCAAGTTTTTCCCCACGATAAACTATCATCTGTAATAAACACTACCACTGATTTATAAGAAACAATGTTGCTTGGCCTACTTTCTTAACACTCCTACGCATCAGTGTGGTAAAATTACACATTAAATTTTCTGCCGCTTGTCAATATAAACATAGCAGTCAAAGTAACAATCAAAGTATAGATATATTTTGTATACCTACGATACTCCAAAGTAATGCCCGAGGCTATAATTGAAAACACTTTTAAAATAATTATTTGGATCAATGCGGTTTTCAAAAGTGGTCACTTCATCGCGAACAGCCTTTACCAGGGATAATTTCTACAGGTTGTTCACGGTAAAGTGAGCTCATTTGAAGAACTTCTCGTCAAGAATAAATGCGTTTACACA
Organism: Medauroidea extradentata; assembly: GCA_003012365.1. Classification (NCBI taxonomy): domain Eukaryota; kingdom Metazoa; phylum Arthropoda; class Insecta; order Phasmatodea; family Phasmatidae; genus Medauroidea; species Medauroidea extradentata. The sequence goes on from PNEQ01050037.1 coordinate 25,860, forward strand.
ACTGCAAACTTAAGGCAAGGAGTCCTTATTTATGCTATTTTTATAATATTTTCTTAATTCTAAAAGGGGAATAAACACTTTTCAACACGACTAGGTGACAGTTTTACTATATCTACTCCGTTTTATAATTTAAAAAATAATTTTAAAAACCACTCAAATAGAAGCCCATGACCATAAATAATTTTCACTTCAGCAGAATAAGTAAAATATATTTCCATCAGATTGATTTGAACCTAAACGCTCAATATAATACAGTTAATGTTTATTCCTTAAGGGCGTTGCGTATCGGAACCTAATTCTCCTATATATCGATGTGGTCAATTCACAAATAATTTTTACAGTGTGGGAAATCACGAGAATCTCTCCTGCCGGCGTACTTTCCGAAACAGAGTAGTTTCCTGCAACCTGCAAATCACAGTCAAATCACCAACTTTCAATAGTGACGTGCCAGAGTAAGCACTGGCCGAATCAAATGACAACATTTCAAGTAGAAGTCGGACGTTAGTACTGTTTTAAGCCCAGCAAACTGCTAGCTTTTTTTCTGCGACAAATGAGTACTCATTTTATCAGTTACAATGCCTATATATCGATTGTTGTCTTCCAAGAAAGGCAGACGTAACCCGAATTGTAGGAAACCTGTTTTTGCAGGAATATACAGGTCATTGTAGCTGCAGCCAAAGGAATCTTTCTTGGAAGTCAAAATCTGGGCCAGATTTTACCTTCTAGATAATCAAGAACCCTCCACTGGGGAATGGCTCAGATCGTCAATGTCGGCCTTCTTGGTGGTAACTTATAAATCGTAGGCATGCGAAGGGGTGTGAGAGAGTCAGAGGAATATACTAGGCTGTAAATCTGCCGCGGAAAATTTCGCCGAAAGTCTTTTCGAGGCTGATGGTCTGGATGTCTTCCCCTTCCGCAGCAAAAATGTAACGTCTTTGATCCAGGACGGGTGCCTGCTCAGCCTGCCGAGGAAACTAGAAGCCGCGTTGCCAAAGTGTTCTCCTGGGTCCTGCATGGCTCCCTCAGGAGTCGCCGGAGAAGGGGAGGTGTTTGACGACGCCTCGAAGGATGAGCGAGATTTACGACTCAGTCGTTCCGTTCCTCGCGGATCACAGGAGGGAACTGTCCATGAAAAGTTGTTCCTCCCTCGTCGTGGAGGCGTGTCTCTGCTGTCTTCCCTTAGCTACATAAAGGCGATGCTTTGAACTCGGAGCATCTTCCGTTCAGACAGGATATGACACGCCGTGTCAAGTTGATTCTCGAGGAAACCTCCTTTTGCTGCAGGCACCGTTTGAGACATGCCTCGTAACACCAACTTCTTTGTCATTGTAGACATACCTTTCTAAGTTTCCTCTGAAGCCACAGCTCACAAACGCTTTGTTTCATATAAGGGCTTTGTACATTCATTAAGAGGAGTCTTCGCCGGTGTTTAATTTCCACCTTTAACACGTGGGAACAGCGTAGCGATAGGAGCCAGTGTCCCACGCTTGACGAGAAGTATATCGCCTCTATTCGCAGAAAAAATTCACAGTGGATAAAGACGACGCAGGCTATAATGTCGCGTACATAAAAACAAATAAATAATTTTTTTTGTATTAAAATGAAAACGCTAAAATTTAAAATTCAAATTTGAAAAATTCAGTAATATCTTTACAAATACAAAACTATTTTATTTCGTGGTAAAATAAAGCTGAATTTGTAGCCTACAACATCGTTATTCACTGCGAATTTTTTCAGTTTGGTAAGTGAGTTGGTTTTTGTGTCGTCCTTAAAACATAAACATGCAAATTTTTGCTTTAACGAGTCATTACGCAAAAACTACGCGAGATAAAAAAAATTTACAAGAGGAAAATTTGGTCACATTTTGCGTATAAAACATAAAAAATATTACCGATCCTAATATAGAAATAAAAGAAATTGTGATAAAAATTGCGGTACGCCGCGCCCTTAAGAGGGCGTGGTACATAATTCAACACTAAAAGCATTAATCTATAAGTGTAAGTTTCTTGAAGCCAATTAGCGAAAATTAAACAATAGCAATCCTAGACAATTGTTTTAGCAAATGTTTTAAACAAAAATGTTTCAGGTGTTACGAACTTCTGAGGCACAATCTCTGACGCCGGAACCTCGTGCATTTAACTGCGGCGCAAGAGATCACGTGTAACGAATTAGTAATTGTGGATAAATATTTACTCGTAAAGTTGGCAAGTACCGTTATCTAGGATTGTCGTTGAGTATTTTATTCATATTGGCTTCGAAAAAAGCGTAGAATTCAATACATGTTTTCAGCTTTTATTATCTACCATGTAATCTTAAGAGGGCTAGCTATGTGTCTCGCTTATGAACTGCGTTGAAACAAGCTTGTTCTTTGCTGCGCGGAACTGGTAAATTAATTCCCAATATGTTAATGTATTGAAAGAACGAACACTTAAAATTATGCTTCTATAATGTTATTAGTACAACAGAATTGCTACATACAGACCTGCGGGTTTCGCGTTTATGAGTTATTTGACAGCAGACTGAACTGCAAGTTACTACGTGCTCTATCTGACCCTGCAGTTGGCAGACATTTTGTGTGGCTCGCCTGGAGGACTTTTTTCAACCTAATGTCCCGTACCGAGGACACGAAAATATACGAAGGCCCGTAGCAAATAACGTCACGAAGTATGTTCAGGTGAGTATAGGCCAGTGAAATCTAGTCTGTAGCCAAATAATAATGTAAAATGTTCTGGTATCTACATTTTGATAAAAAAAAAAAAGCTTTGTGACAACTGCTGAATTTAAAAAAATACCACCCAAACTCATAAAAACCATAACTATAAACCTGCATTGGTCTTTTTTACATGCTAACCACAAATAAAAGTGCATGGCCACTATCTAAAGTCGTGTAAAGAAAACTGTTACACAAAACCACTAGACGCTGTTTAACGTGCAGTGTATAGAGGCGATGCAGTTACCTTTTAGCATAGCAGTCTGACTTTTATTGCTGTCCGGTTTGCACGCCTCAAACGAGAAAAAATAAAATTTTGTGGGAGCGGCAATTCTAAAATGTGTATTGAAATGTGCATGGTTTTTAAAGTCATTAGAACATAGATTTTACCAACTGTGTGAGCAAATAATATCCTGATGTAATTTATTTCTGGTGAACTATTTATGCCTTAAGAAGCGTATGATAACATTTTATGGGTGCGACTGTTAATTCTATAATGTTTATTAAAATGTGCACGGTTTTGATAGCCAAAAGAACATAGATTTTACTAACTGTGTGAGCAAATTATATTCTGATGTGATTTATTTCTGGGGAACTATTTATGACAGACTGGACGCCTCACGTTGTCATCAGTTTACAGGTCAGAATTCACTGCTTTTTACTCATCGGAACACAAACTGTGATTTTATTAACTCCGGGCCTTCGCATATCTGTGTACCCACGTGACAGGTTAGTTAACATTATGCAGTTGACCGTATATCACTGTTTAATAAAAATTCTCCAGGCGTACATCACAAACTGCCGGCTAACAGCAGCAATCAGACAGCACACTGTAGCTTGAAGTCAAGTCTACTGTCAGGCATTAGCGCAAAATATACAGGTCGCTATTTATCACGCTTTCATTTCGTAACTTAGATTTAAGCGCGAGATATTACGTTAAATGAATGTTACATTCTAAAAATTATTTGATATTTATGAAAATTAATTAATTTATGAAAATTTCTTAAGGACATATTGCACGTTTTTTTTTTCTTATTGTGTTCTAAAGAAGATCAAGAAAAGTACGATCTCAGCACAGAATAAATAGTAATACAGACGTGAAATGACGTGGAGCTCATTTGATATGCGTGAACTTCGCCGCGTATTGGCTGCGCGAGTCTGCTGATACCATCCCTGTGTATGTTTGGCTCCTACGTGTTACAGCAGGTTTCCTATTGGCCTGGCTGCCGGCTAGCAGGATAGCCGCCTTACGCTGATTGGCAGTAGGTGTTTCCGTCATGTTGCTGGCCAGCGATAGTTGGCGTGTGTGATTGAGTGTGCCATCGTACTGACGGCTTCACTTCTGTATTTCTAATTATTCTGTGACCTCGTGATAGGTATATGGTACCAAACGATGTAGGTTTTCATAGCACAGCTACTTAAAAGTCTAAATTTGCTTAACACGTGAGTATACATTGCAGTGTTTTGTCCGCGGACACGCGAACTTGCACAAAATTTTGTAAGGAAACTCCCATCGAGACAAACAGCCTATTTAGCGTTACCTGGCGTTAAACACGTGGTGTTTTCGTTACGAGACAAAATATTTTGGCTTCCAAGCCATGAGTAAAATTCTTAGTATTTTTGCGATGCAAATCCTGCGAATCAAATTTTCACTTATTCAGAACAAAATTCAGGAACTGAAACGAAAAGATCGTCTTGTAACTTCGTCGGTAATCAAAAGGGCACTTTTTCTATAATATTTAATTAATTCATGAATAAAATGTAAGACTGTCGTTTTTAATTCCACTCCGCACCAACATAAATTATTTTTGATATTTATACATCTTCTGACGACTTTTGAGTTGGGTACCTTACTTGAGCGTTATTTAATTCTCGTACTCTGCATATTAAATTTATCCATGCGAACTGAAGAGTTATTTAGTATGCTCTCTGTCTCGCTCTGTCTTTCTCACTGATCCCCTTTCCCCCTCCTCCACACTCAAACTTCATATTAACTCATTCAGTCACTGTGTCCATGTTTGTGGAAATGTTGAACTTGGAGAAGACTAATGAAAACAACGTACGCAGCAAGTATGTAGTCAGTGGCGAACGATTCAAGTAACTTCTCAATGACTCCCTTGATACTTTGAAATTAATAAACCTCTAAAAAAATAAGTTTTGGTTAATTATAAGAACGGGCATTAAGCACGTCATTTAATGGTTGAGAGAATAAACACTGGTTAAAGTACAGCACATACTAAGATATTTCACAATTGCAACTTTTGGGCTCTTAAGCCTTTCCCTGAAATTTTTATGACGAGTAACTGGTAGAGCTACGAAATTATTGCGAAAATATGTTGGGCCATTTTACTTCAGTGCCTTACGTGCTGTTATGATATTGCCTGGCAAGTCGGACAGCGATAGAGGTTCGGCCTGCAATTATGCCAGCTTTGGGAAACCACAGAAGACAGCAACTCACCTCACCCCTTCGCAGTGGCGCAATAATGAGTAAAAACGCGCCAATATAACGTCTTGTTGCCAAGTAAACTAGGCCTGTCGTCCACCAGCACTCATCAGATCAACAGTCAAGTTCTCCTCCGGGGCTCGAGGGTCGAGTCCCGGCGGGTGCGTGATCGTCCGTCGATGCCGTCTACTTCATCAATCCACCTTCGGTAAGGTCGTCAGATATAATTATGTGGCAGCAACCCTCAACTTAACAGAATATATTAATAATCACTAATATTGTGCTCTCCTCCTAAATTAACATAATACATTGTGACCGTCTTTGTATTCAAAGTACCTGCCGTTGTAGTACACTAAATGCCCATTTAACCATAACCGTCTGATTCATTTAACCATAAACAACATCTTAATAAACCCACAGTGTAGCTATCATCTGAGTGAAACTCGCCACTTAATAATACTAACTTTGTAATAGCAACAAAATTAATAAACTATCAATAAAAATAGTTTTGTTACTGTGAACTTCGGCAGCTCTGCTTCGTGGTTATCGATAGCAATCAGAAAAAAGTTATTGTGGCACAATAAGTCTATGATATGCCAGTAGAAACCAAAGATAATTGTGAGTTAAAAGATATATTAACTGACTATAAAGCAGAGATACAGATGTGCGCGTAAAGCAGGTTAAAAATTATTTTCACCAAAAATCACTCCCGGCGGGGTCGGTCCCCGGATTTTCGCATGTGGGAATCGTGCCGGACGATGCCGCTGATTGGCGAGTTTTCTCGGGGATATCCCGTTTCCCCCACCCATTCATTCCGGTAATGTTCCATACTCACCTCATGTCACCCCTCACCAGCGCTGAAGATCTCGATGTTAAGCACTGACCAAAATACCTTCACTTCACCAAAAATAAGTGGTTCTTACGTATTGTTTTTAGCGGGTAAAAATCATCAAGCAAGGACAACAGAAAAGTAATTAAGAGACGAGACCAATTACTCAGTTAATCAGAAGTATTGGTGCACGCTACATATTTTATGTTTAAATTTTATTTATCAACCCAATTTAAGTTGCATAATATGTACTTAAAATTTTTAGAGATTGGTATGTTTTAATTAAACTTACTAGAAGTAATATTCAAAAACAAAAGAAAATAATATGTTTTTATGATAATCAACGAGCTGGATAATAGTAATGCATTGAGGTGCGTAGAATCAAAATTGAAATAATTTTCCTGTGGAGGTAGTTGAATAACTTTGGTCACATAAATGAAAACGATTTGGTTACAGAGGTTATTGGCAGAAAGTCTTTGTCTCGGCGCGTCACCTGTTTGTGTGCGTGAACCAGAACAAGGTTACTGCGAAACCACACTTATATTATTAAAAGGTAGAACCGCAAGACGCTCAGAGTAAAAATCATCCAATCACAAACCACGAAGCAGAGCTGCAGGTGTGCACGTAAGGCAGTGAAACAAAGTGGTGCAAAAATATTTTCGCAAAAATATTTTCGCAAAAATAAGAGGTCCCTACGCCGATAGGTCATACAAGTAATATAACTACCTGAAGTCATTAATTATATAATTTTATGCACATTTTCTCTCTTATCGATTGTATTACGGCATAAAACACGTGTTCTCTACGGGCTTTATAACGAAAGTAATTGCTAACTTCTAAAGCCCTCACAAATACCTCAGAAATGCTATTTTGTCATGATACGTAACTTCAACCAGTTAACCACTATAGCGACTCTAGGCACAATGTAAAGTTTATTTTTGGTTATTTTAATTAATTTTCTTTCGTTTTTAAGTGCCCTAACTCCCTTAAGCAAACGTTTTAAATTGACATCAGCGACGGAAACGTGCTTTGCTTAGCTAATATAACTGGTCTCCGTAGCGCAATCGGTTAGGCGACGTTCTACGGTGCGAGAGGTCCTGGCTTTGAATCCCGGCTAGGGCATGGATGTTGTGTTGTCTCTTCACGTCCCTTCACCCTCATCGGCTCTTAAGACCTCGTTGTTAAGGGGCCCGCCTCGTGGCACATGTGTTTGTGTGAGTGAGGTATGGTGCTAAGGGCGACGTCGTATGGGCCATACAACGGTGCGTCGCCTCTACGCTTAAGGCGTGCAGTCTTCGCGAAAAAACAAATTTCCTATGGGACTTTAAGTGGTGACCCTATTGTTTTATTTACTAAATCACTTTACTAAAGTCCAATGCACTACCCTTAAGTGGTTTCACATTTATTCGGCTAATATATTTTCCGCTATAGCAGCCTGAAAACCCCGTTTTAACCAATTTTGACGTGCCCTAAAATGGGATTTCCAATACGTGTGTTGTCTTGAAAGTACTTAAGGGCAGTCGTCTGAAGTATGTGTTCTTTTCGTAGAGAAACGGCGTGAACACACGTGTATTAGTTTCGGTGTAAAACGTTTTCTTCAAACACGCTGCAGTGTGATTTTACGGCAACGAGGCGGGCCCCTTAAGGGACCGTTAAACCCTCTCACTTTACTTCGAGAATTTAAATTCACGAGTGAAGTAAAGAAACTTGAAAATAAATTATTGCAGCATAAGGAAGTGTCAGGAGCAGCAAAGGAGAGATAATTGCAAGGAAATAATATAGATCCATCAAGACTAGTATGGCTTTGACACCAGCAGTGGCCTGTACGATGTTGCTAGGTTAGGGTAGTGCTGCAGATTATCATAACTGTACACTCCTAATGCACGCGGCTTGTAGACTGTAAAAAAATGTTTGTACTTTTACAAAGAAAAGCCTTGGGAACCCAGTTGCCAAAGAAATTCCTTGTAAAACTGCAATGGTTATCCTTGTAATAAAATACAAAGTATATGTTTGTAAATTTGCAAAAACTAGCCTTGTAGCTGTACTTTCAGTAAGGAAAAAGTAATAATTTAAATGTTTATTGTACTTCATATATAACACTGAACTTATTTGTCAAAAATATTTTTAATAAAGGACGTATACATGAGATTATTTTGAAAAAATAATAACAAAACCTCAGAAGGTGCTAAGTTTCGAACGTCTGAATCTGCGCATCTTACACCTAGACCATTGTGACTTACGTATCGCTTAGTCTTTATTTATTTGTATATATTGAATTTAAAGTTCAGTAATAATGCTTTCTTTTAAAGCACACAATTAATATAAATATTCACTTTACTCCAGAAAAATACTTTTCAGAGGTTGTGATCTTTGCATAAGTAATTTCCGGCGAGCTTACGATTTTTGTAAGCTACACATTTTTTTTCTAAGTTTTTTTTTTTTTTTTGCAAACAAAATCCTTTTAACGTTATAAACTAATAATTTTACAAGGAAAATGTTCAACATTTACAAAAGTTTGTACAACTACGAAGAAGTGCTTTGTCATATTTTACAAAATAATTTACAGTGCAGGAACTGTCAAGGTACAAAGAATTCTTTTGTAGTATTATAACGTTTACCTTTGTAACTTCATAAACTAATGTTTTTAAAAAGAATATCTTTGTACTTTTACAAGGACTTTTAAAAGTACAAATAATATCCTTGTAAATTTTACAAAAATTTTTTAGAGTGTATGTCAATGACCCCTTAAGTTCTGCTGACCACTGAAACGTATGTGAGTACTCAGTAATAAGCGGCGCCAGTGTGCTGTGACGTCACACTGAAGCGTATGTAAGTACTCAGTAATAAGCGGCACCAGAGTGCTGTGACGTCAACTAGCAGACAAAATGTATGTACAGTTCTGTACAACTGCGACCATGTCGAGCAATAACCCACCAGCTGACATTGGTTGACAGGCGAAGATAATGGCTAGAGGCGGGATTATTTCGCGTATATATTCTAGGTCAGGTTGAACGTCAAGTACGTATACAACACTCTCATTTCTATGATTGGACAACAGTTGTTTGATACGTATTTGACTACCGAAAGCCAGTAATAAATAAACAATTTGTGTGGACATAACACGTGCTACCAGCTTGTACGGTCAGAAGCCAATGGATAGAGACCGGATAAATTCGCGGGTTCGCTGACCTGTAAGCTAGCCTGCAAGAATACTTGTGAACTGAAGTAGACAGCAGATGCTCATTAGCTGCTTGTTTAAGTGATACAGGTCCGTATTAGCTACATATCCATTATTGGCTCAGAGACTTCCAGGAGATGACAAATAAGTCAAAGGTCAATTGCGAAAGTGATACAATCTTACAGTTGTTGGAATTCTAGCTTGTGCACAAATGAAAACGCGAATTTTTCAGATCTCCACCAATGGATATGTGACTTTTGCCAGGGCTTGTATACGACTGAGAAGTCTAGGCTACTATCAACGGAATACTCGAAATATACGTGTCTCTAATAATGTCAGATGAAACAAACAGCCAAAGTGGATACAAGGGCGTTGATTAGAGATGGTGAAATTTCGCGAATTCAATTACCTGCATGTTAGAATCAACTATCCTATGCATAGAGACACTGGAAAATCGCGGGAAAAGCTGATTGTTTGCTAGGCTCCAACATGCTATGTATAACACTGAAGGTTTTGCACCTATATTGGCTATCGTTCATATGAAGCACCGTGTCCATATTCAACAAACCCAATTATAACTGTACAGTACACAGAACGTGTGTGATTTACCAGAAAACTGTTCACACGTGTCAAAATTTGAGATACTGCAGTTTATTGGAGACTATGTTAAATATTTTCGCGATTTTCCAGTGTATCTACCTATGCATACTCAAGTCCCGGCCATTAGTCAACTAGCTGCTCTCAGTGGAACAACAGACAGAGAACGAATAGACAGGGCTTGAGTATGCATAGGATATTTCATTCTAACATGCAGGTAATTGGATTCGCGAAAATTCCCCATCTCTAGCGATGATGAATTAATGGGAGGAGGAGAAGTGAGTTTTCTGAATAGAGGAGATAATTATAACTGTACAATGACCAAGATGTATTTGAAATGAGGCTGGAGAGGAAATAGGAGACAGAACCATTCAGCCTTGCCATTATCTGGAAGGTGTGCAAATGATTAACAACAATAACAACTTGGAGATTTGCTGATTGTAAGTGACATGTACAATTTGTCCGAAGAACTCTGTGAACTTAATATTGCTGGGCTTGCAGGAGAAGAAGTGTTTGAGTCCTCTAAGTGTTTCTTCTTGGAGATACTTCTGATAGAAGCACTTCTTCGTAATGTTCTGTACGGTTAGAAATGATGGTAGGCTATATATCGGAAAAGTTTTGTACCAACAAACCCTTGACAACGCGGTAATTTCTTGCAACATGTGATCGGATTACGTCTGACACATCGTAGTCGTATGCAGACCAATAACAGGCATCAAATATTACAATAGCGGGATTCTTATTGGTTCAGTCAAATAGAGCCACAGCTTCATGTAGAAGCGTTAGCCAGTAATATTTCGGTCAGCTGAACGTATGTTGATACCCAGCAAACAGTCAAGTTTTCCCGCGATAAACCATAATTTCTATGTAATGTACGGTATACATGCTCAGTTTGCAAGCTGGAATTAGGGTAACATATTTATAATTACGTCTCTTTTTTTAGAACTGTGTCTACTTATATTGCAGCCACGGAATTCAAATCGAAAATTAATGTTAAACATGTATGTTCTGATCACATGTCAAGTACAGAAAGAACAACAGGACCGCCATTATTGTTCCAAACAACTTGCAGCGTCTTACTCCGAAAATTAGGGAATGCTTATTTCGCGCCAGTTGTGCCTTTCGTACGACCTTCCGGAAGAGTTCCTCGCGCAAGGTAGACATATCCCGCGCGTTTGGCACCTCTTTTTGCGTCCTTTATTCCCGTTTTATTTGGGCTTTTCGTCTCGTCGATAGCTAAGACATTAGAGACAGTATCACTAGAGCTAGTGATTTTTGGTTAAAAGAATTATGCAACATTTTGTTTCAATGTCTTACGTGCACATCTGCAGTTCTGCTTCATGGTCAGTGATTGGCTGTTTTTAACGCTCAATGTCTTTGGGATACACCCGCTAATCGTAGCCGTGTTGTGTCGCAATTACGTTATTCTCATTGGTACAGTCCAATGAATGACGCCTGTACACAAACATACTCTAGCCATAACTATGATAGAGACATGCAAAATTCGCGTTATCATTTGGTAGCAGACTGAACCTCACTTTCCTATACATAACAGAGCATAATGTCCGATTCAAATGGCTACGAAATTTTATGTGCTGTCATTTTAAGTTACTTATGTTACGTCTTTACAGAGATTGGCCTCTCTATCGTGTAAGCATTGTCCGCGGCAAGTCACGACAATATCGGCCAGCGAGAGACGTCCAACGAGTCTATAGTCACTTGGAGTCTAGTCAGCTGTCAGGAAATAACGCGAATTTTGCATATCTCTAACTATGAAGCAGAGCTGCAGATGTGAACGTGAGGCATTCAAACAAAATTGTATGCATAATTCATTTCACCAAAAATCACTAGCTCTAAGTATCGCATAGCTTTGCACAAGGGACAGGAACTGGGAAAGTGTTCAGCCTTGGCCTACGTTAGGAGAACCATCCCAGGATTCACCTGGAGAGCGTGGGAAACAGAAATCAGGATGGCCGGAGGAAGGGACCGATCAAGTGACGAGGAGTGGATGTACACCAACCAGCAGGTAGCTTGCAAGAGGCGAGGAATGTATTCTCCAGTAACACGATGCTACAGTCACAGCAAATTACAAACTATAGGCTGTGTCCTGTACAAACGTTTATACTCGTGCTCCGAGAGTATAGTCGGATCGAATGCTGCTCCATTTATAACTACAAAACGTAACAATTCGCGGGTTAACTGACCAGTCGACTAGACTCCAAGAATATCTGAATACTCAAGCACACAGCACATGCTAATTGGCTGCTCGCTAACACAGTGGTACCACATAATTAGATTTACATTTAGTTGTTCCTTTCTTATTGGCTCAGCACCCGCCAGTAGTTGTCAAAAAAGGCAATGCATATTTTCATTTAGTTTGTGTCTTTGCTATTGGATCCATGATGTGAGAAATAAGTCAAGGGAAAGTTGTGAAAGCGATACGAAATTACAGTAGCTGAACTATTAGAGGTGATGGTATATCGCAAAAATTATTCGTGTCAGCATACCCTTGAAACCGCTTTAGATTATTGCAACATACGTCTGATACAACGTAGCTGTCTGCAGACCAATAGCAGGCATCAAATATTAAATATCGGGATTCTTATTGGCTTAGTCAAATAGGGCAACAGTTCCGTGTACACGATAAAGCCAGAAATCTTCTAGTAAGCTGAACACGTGATGAAATCCAGCAAACAGTAAAGTTTTCCCACGGTAAAATCTCTAGCTATTGGTCTTTTTTCCCCTTCAAAGATTGGCCGCATCTATTGGGTCAATGTGCGGATCCGGCCTAACATTTTGAGAGGTATGAAACCAGCTTCAGAGGAGAGCCGTGTGAGGGCACAGATTGCTACGAGCACAGCAACAACGTCTACCAACAGTGCGTGTGTTTACCCGCTCCCTCCCGCGAGGCTACTGGTTCTACTGGGCGTGCCGGTAGTACAAACAAGTCAGGGTTGTCTACACTGGAGGCTGGTTGGTCCAACAGACGTCGCCGGAACTTCAGTAGCTGTTTGTGTTGCCGGGCTAGCCAACGGCCGTTCAAACGTTGAACATATTTACAGGCGCTGTTTGGGCTGCCGTATCACTCGTCCAGGTTGACACCGCCTCTCGACTTTGTTTCCCGACATTTGCAATTTTAATTTAAACATGTTATCAGCTTGGATTATTTACCTGTCCTAAAGTAGGTACGTTTATAACATTATTTTGAAATTTTAAGCTCGACGTGGAGGAACGACATCCTACGCGTCAACTGTAATATGCGTATTCCTAATCCCTCAAAAATATTAGTATGTATGAGCGTACATTTCAAGCACCAATGATAAAATTTCCATGAAGCAATTAGTCGATAGTGAGGATCTTAAAATGATTTCACCCGTCTGAATTCATCGACTTGGGCCGTCATTTTAATCCATGTTAGATAATTCGTCGCAATATATTACCGACGAGGTTTCGTGTAATTAAGATACGTTTTTTAGGTCCTACTGTATAGTTTATGCGTGTCTATGTATAGAAACACACACACACGCTTTCACAACCATATGCGTATACATGTATGTATATTTGTGCATATAACATCTCGTACTCTTATTATTTTTCCTATTACAACATATGCATGTTTATGGTTCGCCTAGCTGTACTTCAACGATGTGCACAATAAGCGTTTACGTGTGCGTACAAACAACCTACATAATTTTTCATTTAACCGTCAATCAAGGAACACCACTCTCGTGAATCGTAAATGACAGTTTCAGAAAATTATGATTGCTGAATGGAAGGACGGTATTGTTAGTTTCGGAGACTACGATAAATATGTGTGTGTGATGTTGCAACTCTGTGTGTACTCTGCAATGCGGGTCTTCCTTAGCTGATAGTGCCTGCAACTACGACTGCAACGCCGAGGTAGGAATTGGAATGGAACTTATGCTTGGGTTATGTTTCCCTGCTACACAGCTGTGTACTGCGGGCTGCTTCTCAGCGCTCGTTAAGGAGGAGTCGTTTGACCCACATATGATGTAAGAATGAAGGGGGAGGAGTCGGCGTGTTCTTCATTTATTTTGCCTCTGCCGTATCAAGGGATTTAACGGGAAGTTCTCAGCTTACAAGTGAATGATAGCATCACCAGTCCACTACATACTTTAGTTCATATCCATTCTTGATCGTTCGCCATGTTTTTTAATCACTAATTCTGGCCGTCGGTCAGACATATGGGCAGGCTTAAACCTTATTGTGAGTATATTCTCCTTGATTGCCTGTGGGTATAAAGGAGCGTACTTAGGGGCGAATAAAAAGGGTATAATTGTCAACTAACCAGGTTCATGCACGAGACAATATGATTAGAGATGATGGTATAGCGAAAATGTTTTGTGCCAACATGACCTTTGAAAACACTGCAGTTTCTTGCAACATGTATGATTCGTCTGACACAACGTAGCTGTTTGCAGACCAATAACAGGCATCAAATAATACAATATCGGAATTTTTATTGGCTTACTAAAGTAGGGTAACTGTTCTAAGTACAAGCTAAAGCCAGTAGTATTTTGGTAAGCTGAACGTGCATTGAAATTCAGTAAACCGTCAAGTTTTTCCGCGATAAACCATCATCTCTAAATATGATAGATGAAAGTAGGTATATTTATTGGACAAATTTGTAATTCCATTCTTCGGGTATATGAATCAAACATGAACTCTGGTGTGATTTTAGTCAGAGGTCCAAAGGCAAGAGGAGATTTAAATTGGTAATCATTACGCTCGAGCAAAAAACAGCACTGGCCTTCATAGAAAAAAGTTAGTTACTTATTACGAGTGCCTGTTGCAAATAAAAGCTGAAAAGTTCAATGATATTTTCAGGAAAATATTATGACATAGAGCTGTATTCCTTTAGCGCATTTCGAGACAAATTACTGCTTTATAAATAGTTCACCGAAACCGCATCGCACTAACAATGTGTTTAATTATAACGTTGACAAAAACAATTTTCTAGAATTGCACTTTGATAGAGCGCAAATGTTTTTGCGTCATTTGGTTTGAATGCCTTACGTGCACATCGACAGCTCTGCTTCATATTCTATGATTGGATGTTTTAAGTCTCACTTGTGTTGGGGTTATATTGGGAAATCACAAATTATGGTGTCACAGTAACTTCCCGTTTCCCTCTACCCCTTCATTCCGACGCGGCACCTCTGAGTTGTAGGATGCATTCCGTGTTATCCTTCAGGGCAATCAGATGCCTACGAGCGCATCCTGGAGTGGATACTCTGACTCTCCATAGATTACTGGGGAAAGAACCGGCTGTGACCTGTTAGGAAGAATCGCAGCCCAGAGACAAAACAACAGAAAACTAAATGTCAGGATAACTGGAGCCGGAGATCGAACGAGGTGTTTTCCTCTGCGCAAGATAGCTTTTTTTTTGGAAGAAGAATTAATGTGACATGAGCGCTAAGAAAATAAATTTGTGAAAGTTGTTCTTCACATAATGGTCTACATACGGAAGAACCGAATCGTGACCATCTTTAGTAGAAGGCCGGAATCTTGAATGTGGCAACACTGCATCTGGGGCCTGCTGCTTGTCACTTCTTGGCCACCCTAGTCTCTGCAACGTGTATAGATGCAGCTTTAGTGGCGTGTACATGTCTACACTAGGATTAGGGCAGCCAATGAGCGACCGGCAGCAGGCCTCCGATGCGGTGTCGCCACATTCAAGACTCCGGCCTACTATAGACGGCCAATGGCCGAATGCGACATGTCGATGTCGGGCTCGACACTGTCGAGATATTTGTCGATATCGCCGAGATCGACACGTCGAACTTTGCCGGCATGTACAGGCGTCGACGGTCGACGTCAAATTCTAGACGTCACACAGCCTTAGTGACGCGCTTTTGTTCCCAAGCTGTCGGCTCTAGGATTACATAACCCTGAATCTATAGAAGGAGGAGGGAGGTAGGTAGCCGTCTGGCGCGCGCCGACCGGCGATAGCGGGTCAGGACGGCCGTTTGATCTCGGCGAGAGCGGCGTAATTGTCAGAGGAAGACTTTTAAACGACGTTAGCGCGCGACAATGCCTCCGCGCGCGCGGGGATCCAATTAGCGAGAGGCTGAGGGGACCGCGCTGGTGGGGGTCAAATTGGTTTGTACGCCGCGCTTATGGAGGGTGAGGGGTTGGTGGGGGTGGGGTAACCAGCCCGCGACCCCGATCAGGCCGCCCAACTCGGAAGCGATTATCTGCGCGGAATTTTGGAAACGTTAAACCATGCCTATTGCCGGTTCAAGCACTGGTGTTTGTGCTCTGATGCGGAGCTGTTGCCGTCAACTTCCCATTTCTAGAGACCGGAAAACATTAGCAAGTTCACTGACTTCTATGATAGCCTCCAAGAATATATGTGTACTCTAGTAGACAACTGCTAATCATTGGCTGCTCACTGACGCAGTGATACCAACACGATTAGGCTAGCAGTCAAATACTAAACGAGTCAATTGCGAGTGTGACACAAATTCACAATTGTTTTGAGTCCTGGTTGGTTTTCAAAGCAAAACGCGAATATTTAACGTCTCTAACCATCGCGACTCTAGGCATGCTCCACATTCACCTCAACAACTGGCGGCAGAATTTTTCCCTTGCCAAACTCGTCCATAAGAAATTCGTTTATGTTCCTAACCTGTAAGTGGCAGAATTAACGCTGCCACTACAAATCTGTTTTTTTGTACAAGCAATCGACGTTCAACCAAATATTGTACAAGATCAATATAGGAAATTCATAAGAAAAACACGAGACGTTTTATTTGATTACAGCACACGCCGACAGGAGCGCTGTTCCTTCTACAGTAGCACAATGCTGTATGGGTAGTTCAAGTTGTATATATTTGTTATGTATAAATTGAAATGTTATCGTGATTTTAGAATACAGACCACGGTCTTAGAATAACAGGTCTGGACACTCGCCTATCTACCACTGCTATTGAGTTGACACCGTTATGACTGAAAGCGCCACTAGCAATGAAGTGTTGTTTTAACATTGCAATATAGCATCGTACTAGCAGTTCTCCTAGCAGCTCCGACACGAGATTGCTCCTTGTAGTCCTATTTACGCAATGTTAAAACAACCCCAGAGTGCCAGTGGCGCCAGTCAGTCATAACGGGGTCAATTTTCAACTCCAAGTGTCCAGACCTGTTCCTCTATGGCCGTGTTACAGACATACTTTGTTTAGTATTATTTTCATAAGTTAAATTTAAGGCGATTCGCTAATGAAAATAATGCAAAATTTGTAAATTTTTCATTTTTTAAAAATATTTTTTTTTAGTTATATGGAATGTAATAAATAAGGAAATTATATAAAAAAACTATTTCTTCACATTGTAAAAGTCAAATTTATTATTTTTTTACACCCCTACAAAATGCCAAAGTAGGCATTTCACAAGTAAATTGAATTTATTCAACAATGTTCACAAGTTAGACCTATATTCTTATGAACCAAGCTATTTTCACATTTATGAAACTGATTACTGTCTATTAATGTCGTTATCAGAGCAATAACATTCTGGAAAAGAAGAAGAAGTAAATCAGCTGACTTGTTTACTCTATGGTTCTATCGCAGAATAAAAAATAGGTACTTATTTATTCTGTGGTTCTATGGTTGTTCTCTTTGATGTTATACAAAACAGTAAGTTATTGAAAGTGTGTTTGTATAGTTCGAAATATGGGTAGAACATCGAAAAAAAGGCAAAACATCAAACAAAGGAATT
>PNEQ01050038.1:0-12770 GCA_003012365.1 Medauroidea extradentata
TGAGTCCCTTAGGCCGATTTAAAAAGAAACTTCTTTGTTATTTTATTTCAATTAAAGCTAGCCGGGCATACTACAACATTACTAAATACGAACCCAATCATCCAGCATTAATCACGTAAGAGACAGAGCAGCGACACCTATTATCATCACCAAACGCGGGTCACGAACGAGCACAACCATACAAAAAAAGCGTCGCAACGTGCGTATAAAAATAATTCTTCAAGAGTATTAAAGAAGGGAAACTAAATTTAATAGTGCAAAATTTTGTTAATATGTTGCTGAAATAGCGGGAAAAAATTAAAATAATTAGTAGGCTATTTTAATGACCTTGTTGCTTTAAAAATGACAAGCTTCGAACTCCATAAACCACTTATAGCAAAGCTTAATTTTGATGATTAACTGTAAATATATATGAGTTAGTTGTATGTTACCTGTTTAGTAGTGTTCGACATAAATGGAAAAAAAAGAAAAAAAACATTAGATTTATTACTGCCATGCTATTTTACAAGTAAGCAGACATGCGACGTTAAACTGGATATAAATCAAACATGGACGATGGAGCGCAAAATATTAATATTGGTTATAATCGGTTTATTAGATCTCGAAATACAACTAAAATAAACTATATATATCCATGTGCTGCATTTCAAAAAGTTGGCTAGCAAAAATAAAATTCGTTAAATTAAAATATTGCCTCTTAACTACCGAAGTATGAAATTTCGATTCAATCGGATGTATATTTATCGAAATATGACACACAACATATACGGTATTTGTTTACATCATCATAATTTACAAAATAGTGGACCTAAAGCTTTGTACTCTACTTAATTTACTTCATACGATTGAAATTTTCGAACCGAGCGAGGTGGCGCAACGGTACACTTTGGACTCGCAATCGGGAAGACGCGGATTTGATCCCCGACACCGAACATCGTGGTTTCGTTTTTCCGTGGTTTCCTGAAATGGCGTGTCACCATCTCAAATGTCCTCGCTGTTGACTAGACGTTAAGCCCACTTACCTTACCTAAAACTATCGAATAATAAAATTAATATATTTTGTCAAATGGTACCAGGGATATGCAGTAGCATAAGTTTACATAACCCCAATAAAAAAAGCTTAAGAATGAACAATAAAGAAGAAGCTAGTTAACTAGACTCTGTATTGGATGGGTATCGAGTTTAAAGAAATTCGGTAAAACGGTACCTGAAAGTCTTGTATGATCAATTAAAGTTCAAATAGCTGTAATTTCGAAAAACATGAACACGGTTTAAACAAATTGCATACAAGTACTGTGTGTGCAATAATTTTGATGAATTTCGGAACAATACTATCTACCGTTTGTAATGTTAGTAAAAAAATGTAAATCCATTATTTTACAGCCCAAATCATTTTTTCTGAGTAAGTGTATATGTTATGTAGTTTCAGTATCTTATACCAAGTGTACGTGATGTCCTTGGCTCCAAATTGCGTACGTGTACCTCCTCATCCACCCCAAATTTCTCATTAGTTATTATATTTTAAAGAAATTATTGAATTTTTAAAATTTTTATTTTCAGTTTTAGCATTTTTTAAAAATACAAATAATTATTATTTTTATTTTTATGAGCATGAAATTGTAGCCTGCAATGTTTTTATCCACTGTGATTTTTTTGAGTTAGGTATATCAGTTGGTTTTGGTGTAGTCGTTAAAACGGAAAAATGTAAAATATGACTTTAACAAGCCATTACGCGAAAACTATGAGAGATTAAAAAATTTCATAAGAGCTTAATTTAGTCATATTTTGTGACTACAATAATAAAAGAAGTACAAATAAAAAAATGGTGATGAAAATTGTGGTAGTCACGCCCTTAAGCTCTCCTTCAGTGCTATTGTCTTTATTACATCATTTTTAGCTATTAGAATATCTAATTTGTTTTTCGTTATTGGTGATTCTTTGTCTTCAGTGTATCAAATATTAGGGAGTTTATTGTTAACAAGTCTCATGAGTTTCACATGCTTTGCTTTATCTCTTATACACAATTTTAAGTTACTTTTCTTCATATGAAATTTAGATAGTTGTATGCTTTGAAGAAACTGACTGTATTGCATGCTACATAGCACTTAAAATTTCTATTCGCCGCTCTTTTACTTTGAACATTGTATTCAAAGACAACCAAATGAAGCCGATTCATTCAACTCGCTAAATTTTGTAAAGCAGCAGAAAAATGAGAAGTAGTATCTTGATCTAACAATGGCAACAAAAGCAGCGTCAATTTATGTGTATTTTTCAAGTTATTAGTGTAAACTGCAAACTACACAGCACAACGTTACGCATAAAGGAAAACTGAAGTCAGTGTCGATTTATGGCTTCGTATTGTTCGCAGTGAATGTCAAGTTTTTATATGTACGACTTATCTTTGTAATCGAAACAGTTAAACCAATGTGCGCTTCTTAAAGTCAGGACCAATACTTAATTAATTGTGCCTCACTTACTGCTATATAAAATTATGTTTATCCCTCATCGCCAACTAATTAACATTTGTTATATTTACAAGCACATAAAGAACGCCTGATGTATAACAAAAGAGTAAAGATAAAAACATCTCTATATATAAAATGAAGTACCTCACTCATTCAGTCACTCATCAACGCACAGCCCAAACCGCTGGACCTAGAATCGTGACATTTTCAGCGTAGCTTCCACTCACGGCATAGGCACCCACTAACCACGGATTTGTCGAAAATCAAAAATTTAAAGGGTGAAAAGGTGCAAAACGTGTTTTCACGAAATTATCTATATCTCTATAATCTGATATATTATTAATATTCCTTATTCAAAAAATTGCCTAAGCAAATGCATATTTCAAAATATTTCGATTTTTCGAAATTCGGAAATTAAGGGGGTTAAAATCCGTTAAATTTTTTTCAATAAACGTTCTATTTATCTTAAACTACTCAAGGTTTCGAAGTGATCTTTCCATCAGATTGGTGCTCATGTAAATTACTAAAAAGTAGTCATAAGATTTTTCAATATTCGTCCTTGAAAGCCGTTAAAAAATGAAACGTGTTTTCAATTAATGAACCGTATCTCCTAAACGATTTAAGATATCGATGTGGTTTTTGCTTTAAAATGAAGCCTACGTAAATACCTAAAAAGTTATTTCAGGATTTTTCTATATTCATCCTTGAAAGTTGGTAAAAAAATTGTTTCCAAATAATAATCCGTATCTCCAAAACCATTTGAGATATCGAGGTAGTTTTAACTTTAAAATGAAGCTTACGTAAATATCTAAAAACAGAATTCAGGGTTTTGAGATTCGATAATTACGGATGTGAAAAGTATTAAAATGTTGCAGAACTTCCGAAAAGTGAATATTGACCACGGAGGAATATCTCAAAATTTGCAATCGATATGTTTTTTGCTCTATAGAAGACAGTTATTGGTTGTCACATAGAAATAAAAATGAATTAAAGACAAAGATATTCTGCAATTAAAGTACGCTCGGAAGTGGACTGGATAAAGCTGTTTGTATTTGTTCAGTTCATCCACTATATCTCAGGAACGTAACAAGCCATCAACATGCTCTTTGATTTGATTAAAAAAGTTGCATAAGTAAATATCTAAAAAGTAATTTCTAAGGTTTTTTTAAAATCGAAATTTAAGGGGGTGAAAAGCTTGAAAATAATTTTTTGGAGGTAATGAAACTATAACCTGACGAGAAATCGACATGCTCTTTTCTTTAAAGTTTGCGTACGTAAATATATACAAACCAATTTAAGGTAATTCGCAAATTAAAGATATAGAAATAATATAGTAACACTATCAATTAAAACGTAATTAAAAGTTAGTTACCCTTTTCTATAGTACACGCTGGCGAAGCCGCAACGGGACATATTGTCTTCTTATATAACACATAACGTTTTCCATTACAGAAAAACAACACTAATTTATTTACACATCATTTATATGTGTCAAACTTGCGCAATATTTCGGTTTTTATTTTCTTTTGTATTATAAGTATATATCCTAAGGCAGGTATTTAATCTTAATTATAATTGACTTTGTGTTAACTTATTCATTTTTGGATAAATTTTTTCTTTTTAGTGACTACATAAGAACATTTGTAGGCACATATTTTAGCTCAGATTCTCCCTACTTCAGTAATGATATTCTAATTAGATTACTTACTGAAGTGACTTAAATGTACCTTACGAATGTGGTCGGCCTGCCAGGATCTTACATTTATGGAAGGCATTTGTTGTTTGAAACTGGATGATGCTTGACGCAGTGTACCACACCGTCTAGCTCTCTTCCTCAACGAACACATACGTGTCATAGTCGCTCGTAATTTCAAGTCTGAATTCATCCTCCAGAGCTCTATATTTAAGTTGACAATGGGACACTGAGAGAGTGTGCACATTCATGCTGGTACGTTTTCTAACACAGGTCTCGGAAGTTTCAAGAATCATCACACGAAATGAGAGCATCTGTCTTTAAGTTTATGTCGGTGAGCTTAAAAAAAAATTCTCGCTACACAGTCTGGGCAAGTATTAATCTTCTTTAGTCTTGTTGCAGCCTGTCAGTAGATTGTAAGAGGCGTTTATTGGTGGTAGCTGCAGATCGTCGAACTTCTCCAACACACATAACCGTACGGAAATACATTTTTGCGAGTGACGATTGAGAGTTGGCTGCACTGAAATATTTCTGTGTGTTGGTGAATTTTGGTAGAGGCGAGTACATAGCTAGCAAAGCTAGGCTTTTGGAATGAACCTGAGAGTATTCTATAATAAGAAATGATCACCCCAATTCTTAGAATACAAAATAATTTCTTCTTGACTATAAGAAATTATGAATATCCTGCTATCATATCTCAGTTGATTGATGGTAAACATTTTGGGGCCTTTAAACGATTCCTGCAAGTGTTGATATTATGAAATTAACAGTTTTTGTTCATATCTACCGTCGCAAGCGAATGTTGACGTGTTGCAGAGAAACCACAAAAGAAAACAAACAGAAAAAAAATCGTATTACCTGTTGTCAGCAAACGTAAAACAACATACCACAAACCAGGAAAGGAATTCAGTCATATTTTGCTATAGTCAACAAACGTGCACAGTCACTTGTGGAAACTTTGTACTAGGCAGGGTAACTTTGCACCGCCATAGCCTAGTTTGATTTCAAACGCAGTTATGAAGATTTCATTAATACTGTTATGTTATCGAAAAATAAATGATTTGATAATGAAGTTTACTCAGTGGTTTAAAATCACAAAGCTATTTCACATAAGAAAATTTCTGGTATTATATTTCCTCAAAAAGGCACTAAGTTACCCCCAATTACTGTAACTTACACATTATTCCGGAAGGAATCCGTCCGCAATGGCATGTCCACAAAAATTTTCAGTATATGATATGTCTTACTGGTACATATACACTTGAATTATTATACATTAAATTTTCAAAGGCTATAGTGCTGATAAATATTAAAAAAATTAATAATTTAATAACTTTGCTTCTACCAACTTCTATTCCTGGCCATTTTTAACCTTTACACCTCAGCACGTCTCCCTTCAACTTCGTTCCTCGCCCCTCCATTCCCTCGTTGTATGACGAGAAGTTATCAGCATAACTGACCAGCCTACTTTCTTCAGTATTGAAACCAATCTAGCCAGTAATTTATTAAGCTGATTCTAAAATAGTAATATAAAAGAAAGGTAATTATGACAGTGTCCCAGTTGGCAGAAAGTGTACTGTCGCGTCAATTTTCACCTTCTGTCCCAATTCGAGGGAGAGTGGGCGAAAGGGAAATTGAGCGACGATGATTACTCGCTGATCACTCTTGCGCCCTCTGGAAGCCATATTGTTTTATGGTTAACCCAACTTATTTGTGTTTTGCGGAGAATTAATTGTACCCACCATTCATGTATTTCTAAACGATATCATATTAGTCATTAACAATATAATTCATTAAATGCACCACAGTTATTATAAAAGCCCGATACATCATCCCGTTTATATTCGTGACCTTAAGGCGGCCGTCTACCCCACGATTCAAATGCGTTGGAAAGTGTTCATAAACAAGTTTTTTCTACGATAATATTCCACGTGTGCCCATTGTGCCAACGTACGAAAAGAAACTAACTTCAGACAAAGTCAGAATCTCATTGTTAAGATGACACGCTCATAAAAAACACTGTTTCTAAGCTCTCCAACATGGCTATAAACGGCCTTTTCAGACTTATGTGCTTCAAAATTCACTAACCAGATGTATGCGAAACTCAGATTGCGACCTGCATTAAACATAGTTGCAGTCTTCATACCTAGAAAATTTGTTAGCCACCGCTTAATGTCACATAGTAAAAACCGTTCGGCGGGAACCTTGCACGCTAGTTCAGCGCTTGGCTCATTGAGGCGACGCGGCATTTGATGCACACTTCAAGGTCGACCTTACTGCTCCGTCGCTTTAGAGCCTCTCATGCGCGGGTAGGCGTCCGGAGCTGTATTTAGCTGATCCCATAAAATTGTGGAGAATTAAATCTCAGTGTTGTCAATAGGTTTAAGACTCGCGAAGTTATGAATCCTATACAAGTTCGACCTGCACAGTTTGGAAAAGGTCGTAGGTTTAGGAAATGCAAGGAAACATGGAAAAGAAAAGTTGCAAAACGAAAGAGGTAGGTTTACCTGTCATTCTTATAACAAGTACTACCTATCGCATTGTATGTGTGCTGGTGTTTAATGGTCCAGTAACGTCGTATTACTTTGAGGCTATTGTTTTTACATAACACTGTATGTGCGTGATATAATGTGGGCTTACATCTAACCTATATATTCTGGTATTAGTATGTTAAACTATGTATTTTGGTCTCAGAATAATAAAACAGTTCATACTACTGTTTTATGTTCCAGGTATTCAGCACCCTCATTTCTACCACGACCTTCTTGTCAACATAAGGCAGTAGATGCTTATCGGTGGAGCGAAGTGTCCATGCAAGATGTGAGGCGCTTCCATCAGAAGATGTCTGTTGATCGAGACCGACAAGCGCAGAGTAACTTTATACTACATGTTACTGTGGAAACACACCGTAACCAGAGAAGTCGCAGTAGTAACACAAACACGCACAGAAAAAAAGTAACTACAAAGTATTTCATGCCGTGCTTGAAATACAACAGTATTATAAAAGTGTCTATATGTCTATATTTTTAATACATTGTGTGTATCAAGAGACAGGGTGCAATTACAGTGCAAAAAAGTTCCTAGAGAATGACGATTGTCCAGCTGAGCCGCGAGGTGGTGACAGAAAATCATCTCTTCATGCTGTATCTTCATGCTGTTAATAAGAAAGCAATGAAAACATTTGTTGACTCTTTGCAGGTACTAGAATCCCATTACTGCCGAAGCAAAAAGATAACCCGTCAATATTTACCAAGTGAACTTAGTATAAAAAACCCTGGTACCTATATTTAGAATCATGTGACCCAAATCTACGGGTAAAGTACGATTATTTCCGCTCAGTATTTGTCAGTGATTACAATATTGGTTGCGGCTCTCCAGCGACAGACTGCTGTTCTACCTGTATTTCTCTCATGGAACAAATTAAGTCATGCGAAGATGTAAGAAAACAACAAGATCTGCAAACAGAATTAACTGTGCCCAAAAAAATGACAAATTTACGTAAAAAAGTACTGCTGAAATCACTTTTAGTTTCGATTGCGAAAGGAATCAACCAATGCCAAAAATGCCAGATCAAGCTGTGTACTATTCACGACAAAAGTAAGTGTACAATACCACCATCCGTCAAGTGGCTTCCAAAGATCCTCAACGTAAATATGCACCTTTTGCCTATGTTTGGCTGGAAAAAGAATACCCTAAAGGATCTAATCAAGTAGCATCTGCTGTTTATCACAGACTTAAATCCACTGATCTTTACAGTTTCCATACTCTTAAATTGGTTGCCGACGGATGTGGAGGCCAAAATATCAACAAGATTTTGATTGGTATGTTAGGGAAGTTTTTATCACAAGATGCTCCACCCTCAATGAAAGAGGAAATATTGATTTTGCCAGTAGTGGGGCATTCATTCATACCCACGACAGGGTTCTTGGCCGTATTGAAACTGGCATCAAGAAGCATTCCAACCTTCTAACTGACCAAAGTTATATTAACATCATAGGATTGCATGCAACTGTTATCCGTCTTGGAAATGACTGCCCTGTTTTAGAATAAAAGGTGATGGTTAGTCAGATAATATAAGAGCCTGGTTCATAGTATTTTAAGTTGAAACCCTGTAAAAGGATCATTCTTCGAATAACCCAAACAGGCGACTGTGTAGTGAGAGGAGATTAGCGACAATGTGGACACTGGGGAAAGAAAAAGCATTCTGAAATGTGGTAAATGTTTTAGTTCCGTAACACCTAGAGCAACAGATTAAGAGACACTACTGAAGAAAGAAAATATTCAAGATCTACAAACTCTTTTAACCAAGCACTTCGAAACAAGTTTGGATTGAAAATGAAGAGTTAGATTTCCTCAAGAACGTTTTTCAGTAACAGCCAACAGGATGATAGAAATGAGCCATTAAGGAACAAGAACTCGGATTTTGTAGACTTTTTTTGGAAGAGGAGGAAGGATTCGTTCTGTAAAGTAATGCTTACACATCACCATAATTGAAAATATGTCTATTTTATAATAGCAAGCTGGAACAAAACCATTCACAATATCAGTACTTGTAAAATTATATTGTGAATAGTTTTGATCCAGCTTGCTATTATAAAATATACATATTTTCAACTGTGGTGCTGTTTAGGGACGGTGCGTAAGGCCATGCTCTCGTGCTGTTGTACCACTGAGTAAACTTTCACAAATTTATTGTGTAATTTATTTTATTAAACGTGTTATGAAATTGTAATCACACAAGTAGGTCTAAGGCCTAGCTGATAATAAAACGAGCTGCGCAATTTAGGCCTATGTGATGATTTTAGAATGGACAGTACATGAAACGTTTAGTTTTATTAATTTGAGGAGTTATTAACTTATATTCTAGTTTCCGGAATATGTATTTCCTCGCATATGGTATTCAAGATGATATGCTGATGCAGGACTGAAGATGTACGTAGGCCTACTTCGCTTGTGTTATAAATTTGCGTCTACATTTGGATAAGCGGAACTTTAACATAGTCTAGACATCTCGCATGCGAAATTGTTATCCTTTTGTCTACAAATCGTGTACAAATGATTCGGGAGGAAACAAAGAAAGAATGCTTTGTATTTGCATTTAGTTACTGATGTACAGAAACTAAGTTTATATAGAAGTTACTTCTCAGGTATTTGTAATACCTTGCCGTTAGTGGAATTCATTGCTTGTATGTTTATTGGGTAGATATTGCAAATAACATTTCTGGAAAAGTGTTAACGCAGCAGCAAACGTTGTGTAACTTAATTAAAATATGTGGCAATGTTTTTGCTAACATGCATGGGAAAGATTAAAATTTGGTGGCTGAAAATAGAAATTACCAGTTTGGCACCTTATAGTAGCTAATCAGATGTACTCTAAGAATAGTGTTAAATAATTTGTTTTACAGAAGACAATAGCAATATTAAACTACAGTTAATACAAAACAAAATGGAATTATTTAAGCTGGAATTTCTGACAGTAAAATTTAGTGACTACTTTGCTGAGGCGCACAGCATAATATTACCGGTTTCCACGTAACACAGTGCATATTTCTCAGTACGTGCAGAGCAATAGACCAACATCTTTGAGTAAAGTTTATGATTACTAACGGGGAAAGAAAGTATAGCGATTTAGAAAAGGGAGGGGGGATTGGGGGTCGAAGGACATTACATTCAGAGCACTCAGCTCATGTCATCGACCGGCCGCCGTTGTGTTAAAGTTTAATTTCATACAATATAAAGCAAGACACCCATTCATAGTCACGACTGTTACACACGTTATTTCCAACTTAACAAGTAATATTAAAGCAATACAGACATAATTGGAGTTGTGCACTTATTCATTACAACATGGTATTTAATGCTGAAGCAAGACAGCCATATTTACGATTGTGGGATTATATCTTTAACAGAATGAATAGAATAGTGCTAGTTTTAGTGACGTAGCAGTTTATCATTTGGGTTTTGATACGTAAAACTGACATAACAGTCTATGTCAGCTATAAAAAATGCCATAAACAACCAAATGAAGATTATACTTATTCTTACAACACACACCTTGCTTAAATTTCTAACATTTCCATACTAAAATGTATTTTCTGCCTACGTGTTAAAATTTTCAAACCTGACAACCTCAAACAATTTTTTTTTTTTTTTAGATGTGGCAGTGTTGTTTTAAGTGTGTCATTTCGTCTTGTTGCAGATAGGATGGTAGGTGCTTGAGCCTGAAGCAAACTTCGTGTCGCGCTTATGTCAGTAGTAACCCTATGTGTAGTTCTTGGTCCTTGTCAAAGGGCTGCAAGCAACCGACATCTTGCGTGCGCTACAATACAAGATATGATTTTCTATTCAGTGGGACAGGACGAAACTTAAGTTGAGTGAGGATAACTAACTTTAAACTCGAAGAAACTCCAGGCGAGCGGGTAACATCGATGGCAGTAGCAGGTCGATAACTGGGCTCGAGAATACTAATAAAGCCTTTTCCTTTAGGAAAATTAAGCTTATGAGATCGCTTATCTGTCTGTCTATATGGAAAGTTATGGTCTTGTAGAAATGCGCATATAAGATAAACCTCAGAATTGTCAAAACTAGAATTCTTATGTAAGACAGTCTCATTTATTGCACAATTGGACAGTCAACCTATTGCACATGTGCATAGACCAATTGTGGCAGTGACGAAACTATTTTTAAATGTAAACTACTTAGTAAATGTACACTAACAAAACTGTCAAAAATGAAATTTTTACATAAGACGGACTATAATAACTTTTCGTACAGTAAACGGTAATTAATGTGTTTATGCAGAAAGTTAAGCCAACACTGGTGAAAACGACGATGTATTTTTAATATTATGCTTAATGTATTAACGTTTATGTAATAATGTTAAATCTTGCGTCCAAATACTTCGGCGCGTTCTACAACGATGCGTACGCAGACACGTATCACAAAAACGGCAACGTAAGACTTTCCATGTGGTATTTATGAAAGCAAGGAAGCGGACGCGGATACGTACGGATTCACGTAACAAAGCTGGTCAACTCCCAACTCTTCCGTATCCGTGCTTTCGTGTAGCCAATAGGATCGCTGATATTTTCTAATACAGTTGTCAATCTACGTATACACCTTCATTTACATAATATGTATATTTCCTGTTGTGCCTGACTAATTGTATTTAGTCTTGTTTCCGGAATTAAATTGATAAAAAAAATAATGCGTTTGAATTCGTTGGTCTCTTATAACTTCATTCCCACCTTACCTTACTGGTCGGTACAGTCTACGTACCTTATTGGTCGGTATAGTCAACGTACCTTATTAATCGGTATAGTCAACGTACGTTATTGATCGGTACAGTCTACGTACGTTATTAGTCGGTACAGTCTACGTACCTTATTCGTCGGTACAGTCTACGTACGTTATTGGTCGGTACAGTCTACGTACCTTATTGATCGGTACAGTCTACGTACGTTATTGGTCGGTATAGTCAACGTACCTTACTTGTCGGTACAGTATATGTCCATTACTGGTCGGTACAGTCTACGTACCTAATTTATCGGTAGAGTCTATGTACCTTATTGATCGGTACAGTCTACGTACCTTACTGGTCGGTACAGTCTACATACCTTATTGGTCGGTACAGTCTACGTACCTTATTGGTCAGTACAGTCTACGTACCTTATTGGTCGGTATAGTCAACGTACGTTATTGGTCGGTACAGTCTACGTACCTTATTGGTCGGTACAGTCTACGTACCTTATTGGTCGGTACAGTCTACGTACCTTACTGGTCGGTACAGTCTATGTACCTTACTGGTCGGTACAGTATACGTACGTTATTGGTCGGTGCAGTCTATGTACCTTATTGGTCGGTATAGTCAACGTACCATATTGGTCGGTATAGTCAATGTACGGTATTGGTGGATACAGTCTACGTACATTATTAGTCGGTACAGTCTACGTACCTTATTGGTCGGTAAAGTCTACGTACGTTATTGGTCGGTACAGTATACGTACCTTATTCGTCGGTACAGTCTACGTACGTTATTGGTCGATACAGTCTACGTACCTTATTGGTCGGTACAGTCTATGTACCTTACTTGTCGGTACAGTCTATGTACCTCACTGGTCGGTACAGTCTACGTACCTAATTGATCGGTACAGTCTACATACCTTATTGATCGGTACAGTCTACGTACCTTACTGGTCGGTACAGTCTACATACCTTATTGGTCGGTACAGTCTACGTACGTTATTGGTCGGTACAGTCTACGTACCTTATTAGTCGGTACAGTCTACGTACGTTATTGGTCGGTACAGTTTACGTACCTTATTGGTCGGTACAGTCTACGTACCTTACTTGTCGGTACAGTCTATGTAACTTACTGGTCGGTACAGTCTACGTAACTAATTGATCGGTACAGTCTACGTACCTTATTTGTCGGTACAGTCTACGTACGTTATTGGTCGGTACAGTCTACGTACCTTATTGGTCGGTACAGTCTACGTACGTTATTGATCGGCACAGTCTACGTACATTATTAATCGGTACAGTCTAGATACCTTATTGGTCAGTACAGTCTGCGTACCTAATTGGTCGGTACAGTCTACGTACATTATTGG
>PNEQ01050038.1:12870-43297 GCA_003012365.1 Medauroidea extradentata
GTCGGTACAGTCTACGTACCTTACTGGTCTGTACAGTCTACGTAACTTATTGGTCGGTACAGTCTGCGTACGTTATTGATCGGTACAGTCTACATACGTTATTGGTCGGTACAGTCTATGTACGCTATTAGTCGGTACAGTCTACGTACATTATTGGTCGGTACAGTCTACGTATGTTATTGGTCGGTACAGTCTATGTACCTTATTGTTCAGTACAGTCTACGTACGTTATTGATCGGTAGAGTCTACGTACCTAATTGGTCGGTACAGTCTACGTACCTTATTGGTCAGTACAGTCTATGTACCTTACTGGTAGGTTCAGTCTACGTATGTTACTGGTCGGTACAGTCTACGTACCTTATTGGTCAGTACAGTCGACATGCCTTATTGGTCGGTACAGTCTACGTACGTTATTGGTCGGTACAGTCTACGTACCTTATTGGTCAGTACAGTCTACGTACCTTATTGGTCGGTACAGTCTACGTACGTTATTGGTCGGTACATTCTACATACCTTATTGATCGGTATAGTCTACGTACCTTATTGGTCAGTACAGTCTACGTACCTAATTGATCGGTACAGTCTAGGTACCTTATTGATCGGTACAGTCTACATACCTTATTGGTCAGTACAGTCTACGTACCTAATTGATCGGTACAGTCTACGTACCTTATTGATCGGTACAGTCTATGTACCTTACTTGTCGGTACAGTCTACATACCTTATTGGTCGGTACAGTCTACGTACCTTATTGGTCAGTACAGTCTACGTACCTTATTGATCGGTATAGTCTACGTACATTATTGATCGGTACAGTCTACATACCTTATTGGTCGGTACATTCTACGCACGTTATTGGTCGGTACAGTCTATGTACCTTACTGGTAGGTTCAGTCTACGTATGTTACTGGTCGGTACAGTTTACGTACCTTATTGATCGGTACAGTCTACGTACCTTATTGATCGGTACATTCTACGTACCTTATTGGTCGGTACAGTCTACGTACCTTATTGGTCGGTACTGTCTACGTACCTTATTGGTCGGCACAGTCTACATACCTTATTGGTCGGTACAGTCTACGTACGTTATTGGTCGGTACAGTCTATGTACCTTATTGGTCGGTGCAGTCTATGTACCTTACTGGTCGGTACAGTCTACGTACCTTATTGGTCGGTACAGTCTACGTACCTTATTAATCGGTACAGTCTATGTACCTTATTAGTCGGTACAGTCTACGTACGTTATTGGTCGGTACAGTCTACGTACCTTACTGGTCCGCATAGTCTACGTACCTTATTGATCCATATTATTTCATTTTATCATATTATTTTATTTTATCATGTTATATCATTTTTATTGTAACCAAATTTAATACTTAACTATCACATTTTTAACCATTGTTCGTAATTAGGCCTTAAATACCTAAGTATTCACTCGGTATTCATTTCAAAACATAAACAATTTTTCCTTACAAGGATATCACAACAAAGTTATTCAAATAGTTAGCTTCAGACTCATTAATATAACTGAAAATCTGCTAATTATTTATAGTAAATTTAATGAAATTGGCTATTAAGCATCCAAACCCATTTCACAGCAGAAAATAACTTTTCTCAAATGAATGTGCGAAACTGTTGAATATGTTAGGATGTCATTACTGTACAAGGCCATATTGTTGGAAATACGACTAACATCCAAAAAAAAAATAACAGTGAATTAATATTTTTTATCTCATAGCGTTGAAACGAATCGTGTATTAATAATCAAATTAGCATATCTAACATAATTACCGATATTTTCACATGAATAAGTGATATACAGCCACGTGTGTCCGACAATCTATTAAATTTAATTACGTGCATATTAATGTTACCAAATAAGAGCTGCAAGTTAAATCAATGAAACATGAAATAGCATTTAAATATACGACTATGTGCAGTAGAAATACAAGTTTAGTTACGTAAGATGTTGTTTGCCTGTTATTTGAAGTATATTTAATTGTTTTTATTTTTCATACAACTTAGCTGCAATGGTCTCAATATTCAAGTAAGTTTTAAAACTACCGTTTATGTTTAAATATTTTTAAAAAGTGTTTTGGTTATCAAACTTTCTGCTCTATGCTATGTTAAAAGTATTACTCTTTGAAAGTGACCACAGTTTTATCTGTAAAATGATAGTGTTTCGTTTACGTTTTGGCCAATATTCATTGTTGTCAATTTAAAGGGCCAGCCTCATGGCACGTGTGTGTGTTGCATGGCATACTATAATGAAAAATAGAATACGTTAAGATATTTCTGTACAAATGAAATGTACTCAGAGCTGGACCCCTCGGGAGGGTGATAAAATATGACTTACTGATATGCTACCAGAAAATGGGTATTAAAACTATTACAGAATTGGGCAACATGTAGAGTAGGCATTACGAATTTTATAACACAAGATCAAAAATTATATTTTGTTCAACATCTGATGTTCTATGTTGTAGCGTTACTAAGAAGGACTGGACATTTTAACAGAACAAAAGTGCTGTAGACAGAAACTTTTGTTGTGCAGCCCGAGGTTATTTTACAGACAATGAGTAAAAGGAAATAGGCTTATTAATTCTGTTTTCTTTTCAGCCGCGAGGATTACAGTAGAGGTTCCAGCAGTCAAGTGAGTGTATGCAAAATGTGGTACTTTTTCCTTATTTACTACTGCAGTCATGGAGAATAAAGTTTGTATAGTGTGTGGCTTCTCGCTGAAAGACACTGACTCTGTGACCATTGGTGAAAAAGCAGCAGCATCGCTTAGAGAAGCAAGCAAACAAAGAAACGATGATTTGAAAGACGTCTTCACTAGTGATTTAGTCCTTCACATTTCTTGCAGGAAAAGCTACATTCGCCCAAGCAGCATTATAAAATCATTAAAAAGGACACACTCAGTTTCCGAGGGCGACGAAGATAATGGTGGTATATCTGCACTGCGCTCATCTTGTAAATATTTTGGCATTAAAAAACAATGTTTCCTTTTTTGGTGAGGTTGCTAATAAGGAAGCTGAGATCAAAAAGAAGTTGGAGCACCGAGACAGCATTCGTGATGCATCCACAATCGAGTTGCTTCAAAATGTGCTGAAACATGCTCGTCACAGAGGAGATGATTGGGGAAATGAAGTTGAAACCAGGCTGAACACCACACATGATCTAGTAGCCGCTGAAGCTAAGTACCATGCTAAATGCCACTTGAAATTTTTCATGGGTAAGGAACTGCACTCAACTTAACTCATTCTACAAAACGTGGCCGTCCCCGTACTGCTGACCAAAGTGAAGATTTCAAATCTTTGTGTCAGTTTCTGGAAGACAGTGATGAGTGCCAGTTCAGTCTGGCCGACCTTTGGAATAAAATCAATGAGGGGGAAGAAAAGTATTCAAAACCCTGACTAAAAGACAACCTCAGTGCATATTTTGGGAGTTTGATCAATTTTGTTGAATTGCCAGGAAGATCAATTGTAGTGAGTATGAAGGAAACTTCAGAGAAAATTCTCTATGATCAGTGGTATACTGAGAAGAAACAAACTGAAACTGACGAGAAAATGCGCATTGTTGATGCAGCAGCAAAAATTATAAGAGATGATATAAGACAGAAAATTTACGATTGTGACTTGTATCCAGATGCCAATAAGTTATCATCTACAGATAATTCAACATTACCAGCATCACTTCAAACCTTCTTGAAGATAATGATAACATCTAAAAGTGAAGATGAAAGCACGGTTAAAAGAAAACAGGCAGCAATTGGTGAAGCAATTGTAAGTGCGTGTAGGCCACGATCAGTTGTACTGCCTATTTTACTTGGCATTGGTGTATGGGCTCATCGGCACTTTGCATCGAAACAGCTTGTCAACCTGCTTCACAACCTAGGATTTTCTGTATCATACAAAGAAGTTCAAAGATATGAACTTTCCACGATTGAGCAAAGAAGTGACACAAGAAAGACTCCTGGCCATTTCGTCCAACAAGTTTTCGACAATGCAGACTTCAACATACGTACGATCGATGGTTTTGGCACGTTCCACAGTCTTGGAGGTGTCATGTCGATCACTCCTCCCGAAGAAGAGAACAAAGCACCTTTACAGCGCATTTTCAAAATTCCTTCTGCTGGACAGATTGCAGAAAAAGGGAGAATAAATATTAAGTGGTACCAGAAACCTCAAAATTCAGGTCTCAGAGCCATTACAATAAAGGATCTTGGAAATTATTTTGTGGAAAGCGTCTCAAGAGCAAACTCCCTGGATCTGCTGTGGGCCATTGGAAAGTGTATGTCACCTGGTTGTACCCCATCATGGAATGGATACATGAAAATGGTACAAAATACTGACCATATATTTCAAGTATCACAGATAGATGCACTACCTTTCATTAATCTGGACCCTAGCAATCTGAGTACCTTGTACACAGCTATGCTGTTTGCTGTGGATATATGTCAGCAATATGGCCAGGATACATGTTTCATCACCTTTGACCAGCCATTGTACATAAAAGCAGCTGAAATGGTCGCATCTGCAGAGGAAGAAAGTCCTCTGAAAAAAGTTGTTGTTCGATTAGGAGGGTTTCATATTCTAATGTCCTTCATGGGAGCTGTAGGATATATTATGGAAGGTAGTGGACTTGCAGATCTATGGAGCGAAGCCTATGCTAAGGCATCAGTTGTTCATATGCTGACTGGACACACATATGCACGAGCTCTCAGAGCACACTTTCTTACTCAAGAAGCCTTAATTCATATTCTGTTTTTTCGATTAAAGGATCTTTGCCCAGCTGAAGTACAAGAGGTACAAAATTTGCAAATGAAATTTATTAATCATGCAATCTCTTACGATTATGTACATAAATGTAAAGCACTTGTGACGCTGTCCACTGCCATGGAAGATGTCTGTAATGAACTTTCTGCCAAAAGTCGCACATCAGCACTTTGGGTACAGTACATCAGGCAAGTTAGCTTGGTCCGTCACTTTATAAGAGCGGAAAGGAATGGAGATTGGGAACTTCACTTTCATAGTGTGAAAAACATGTTACCTCATTTACATGCTGCAGGCCATACAAACTATGGCAAAAGTGCATATTTGTATATTCAGGAGATGCAAGATCTGAAGTCCAATATCCCTGCAGAAGAATATGAAAATTTCGTTGTTAGAGGTTATTTTACAATCAGAAGAAGCGACGAGTTTTGGAGTGGTACTTGGAGTGATATGATTGTAGTACAGCAGCTTATGCGCGCAATCAAAACATCTGGAGGTCTTACAAGAGGTCGAGGTATAACTGACAGTACACTTGTTCAGTGGGTTCTTTCCCTTCCTGGAACACTGCGGATGTGTGAAGGCATTGAAAAATTCTGCGGAGTTTTTTCATCATCATCAGAGCAGCATGTAGAGGTCAGAGAATCGCGGCAACGACGTGATAAAACAGATGTTCAGAAGTTTGTAGCATGGTTAAACAATCACAGTCCATTTGACGTAGACACTGGCAATATTATATCCGTCTCAACTGGGGTCGTCGTTAATGCTTCGGTAAACTGTGATTCTGTGGAAACAGTGGGGAAGGCCTGCGTCAAGAAAATGATTGGGAAGGATTTTGGAAACATAAAATTGAAGAGATCTGACAAAGTAAAACCGATTTCTTACACAGGACCCTGTATTAAGGTGCGCGAAGATGATGTTCCTGTGGACACAAACCAACTGTTTATGAGGATTTCATGCATCATGAAAACACCAGAAGACCTGAGCACATATTTGAAGTATGAACTAGCCCCATACCCTCCAGCACTATTTCAAAACACTGAATTGAGAAAAACTGCCAAGTCTTCAATTTGCGATCTCTTAGAGTCAAGCACCCCTGGTGACGAGTGCATCAAGCAAATGTTGTCCATCGGAAATGAAATTATAGTTGATGGAGGCATTCTGCTAAGAAAAGTTATATGGCCTCGCCCAGCTACATATGAAGACGTTTTTCAATTGTATGTGAGGTATGTGAGTGATCACTACACCACCTCATCGACTGTAGTATTCTATGGCTACGAAGTTCCTAGTACGAAAGAGCAAGAACGAATCCGACGAGCAGCAAAACGAAGTTGTGTAAATATCATAGTTGAAGGAGCAAGATTCGTTGCATGCAGTCAAGCAGATTTTCTGTCAAACAGCATCAACAAGACGAAGCTGATACAGGAATTGAAAATTCGTCTAGAGGACAAAGGAGTGCGCGTGATAAATGCAAAAGGAGATGCAGATGTCTTGATAGTAGATACTGCTCTGGAAAAAGCAAAAACTGAATATAAAGTGACAGTCGTATCTTCAGATAGTGATATTTTGGTTTTGCTCGTGGCTAGAACCCCAAATGAAGCAAATGTTACACTTCTCATGCCAAGTATCGGATCACATGCGGCAAAACTGTACAATATTTCCGAAAAACAGAACAAGATAGGTGATATGAAAAGCCATATACTTTTTGTACATGCCATGACTGGATGTGATACAACATCAGCAGTTTACAAAAAAGGAAAGAAGAAGGCTTGGAGTATCCTTGCTGAAAATGCTGAATTGAAGAAAACGGTGTCTATTTTTAACACAGCTGATACAGAGAGTCACAAAATTACAGAAGCAGGAGAAAAGTTTATAATTGAACTTTACAATGGTCACGACTGCGCATCACTTAACGAATTGAGGGTCTATATGTACAATAGAGGTATTGCTAAGATAGCAATATCAACCTCATTCAACTTAGCAACCCTCCCTCCAACTTCTGCTGCAGCTTGTGAGCATTCACTCCGGGTTTACTGTCAAACACAAGAGTGGCTGGGAAATCATCTGGATGCTTCGAATTGGGGATGGAAGATACTAAACGATACACTTGTTCCTCGCCCCACCATGCAACCACCTGCTCCTGAAGAGCTACTTAACATAATATCCTGCAACTGCAAGGGAGGCTGTAACTCAAGAAGTAGGTGTGAGTGTAGAAGAGCAGGACTGCAGTGTTCCAGTATGTGTGGACGATGCCGTGGAATGTGTCAGAATATCTTCGTTCGTGATGGAACATCGGATGAAGAAGATGGCATCGAATTTCAGCTCTTACAATAGAAGGTAAAATTCTTATTACATCAATTTAAGATTCATACATAACTTCAGTCACACTTCTTTATAAATACCTGCAATATTCCGTAGGAACCTTAAGATACTATACTTTAATTGGTCAGTCCAAAGCTGAAGAGCAATTTTTTACTTTCATTTACATCGTACTTAGTTTTTATGATATATTGTAAATTTTTATAATTTTGCATGATTTTGACCATTATTATTTAGAATATTTACACGTGAAAGTCTTATTTATTTTTGACATGCAGACTTTCATTGCCACATATTCCTTCCATAGCTTTGTGCAGCGCGTCACTTAAACATGCATATCTCCATGACCATTTGTCACACATACATTGCTAGGACACCAATGGAAAGCTAAAAGTACGTTTAAAAAGTTTTATTTAAAGTATTTTACGACATCTGTGGTATTTACGTATCTAGAATAAAAATATAAACAAAAATTGTCAATTTTTTTTTACTTTTTGAGTTTTAGTCGCTTCGTACGCCACTGAATGATATAAAGTTACAATGTTGTTAAATTATAAATAAAGTCCACACTTTTATCTTCAATTTGAGACCTATTTAAACTTTATAGCTTTAGCCGTTTATGAATAACAGCAGTTCCAGTGGTAACTCGCACATCTCCAGTGTTTCAGATGTTTAACCCCCTGGAATTCCAGGAAGCAGACAGGGGAGAGTTGGGGACTTTTGATATGTTGTTCAGGGCATAAAGTTGAACAACTCTGCCAATATACAGCTTGACACTATTTTTCGTAAGGTTAAAACCTAAAGTGACTGGACTATGATGGGAACAGTTTGATATTGCCTGTCACAATGAAACTAGGATTGTTAGAAAAGTTATGCATAAACCCTAACGTAAAAATATTAAAATTATAAACGTTTAATTAAATGAACATATATGTGAACATTTCGCTCAAAATTTGTTTACACGTCAGACATTATTGCAGCACATATGCTGTCGTAGGGAGTGTTTTTTGTATTGAAAATGTTGGTTAAAAAAGTGCTCATTTTGAATTGACAATCTTTACTAATTTTATCTTTAATATTGTTATTTTGCAGGTATACTTTACAGTGTACGACTATGACCCATTTTTAATTACTACTGCGACTGTCTTTACAAACATTAACACCAATATTTAATACATAAAATAACTCATCACTGTTGCAAACCATACCACACATTGACTAAAATAAAATGGGTAGGCTAATCAAAGACCCGTGCGATAAAGTCAAAAGCAGGAACTATGTAAAAATAAACTGTAGCTTTGCGGTCCTATTTGTTTAGTTCCAAAAATAGATAAATAAATAAAGTTTAAAATATGAAAACATTTTCGTTGAAACTTAAGTGGCAGATGCTATGCGTTGTGTCAGTTCGAACAGCTGAAAATGTTCACTTTGATGCTCAGTATAAACCTAAATCAAAAATACTTCACTACGGACTTTTTTTATTAACAGGCGTGAAGAATCTAACAGTGCGTCGCACGCGTATTAATTTGTTCCGTTTCAAAAGTTACTCATTGAGTGACGCCAGGAAGCAGAGGAGGACAAAAACATTTTTTTCCTCATTATTTTCACTGTTCCGTGTGCTTTGTGTTAAACAAACAAAGTATGATGGGGAGGGTGAAGGGGGACAGAAAGTGGGATGCACCATTAAAGTTTACTGTTATTCTGTACAATTTCTGTTTCTTCTTCCTCTTATTCGCCATTTCTTTCTTCCATAGAAACGTGGAAGCGTTATTGCTCAATTGGCCACATACGACATAGTGCAGAATATATTTTTTCCAGTTACTCATTAATTGATACAGCTAGGGTGAGACACGAATATTACCTCATGCACATATTTATTATTATTTCCTTTTTTAAAGCCCTGTTTTCCTTCTCGAACCACTGACAACGCAGAAGGGTCAGTGTTACTCTTTATTGTTGCATGGGATAGCTAGAGAGGATTGTTTATCGCGCGAAAACTTGATTGTTTGCTTGATTTCAACGCAAGTTCAGTTTACCAGAAGATGACTGGCTTTCGCTTTTATGTCGAGATGTTGCCCTGTTTGGCTGATCCAATAAGAATCTCCCTGGTGTAATATTTGATGTCTATTATTGGTTTGCAGACAGCTACGTTGTGTCAGACGTACATCACCTAATCGTATGTGTTGTAATTATCTACAGCGTTTTTAATGGCATGTTGGCACAAAACATTTTCGCGATATATCATCGTAGGATAGTAAACTGCCTGATTACAAAGATCGTTAGAAGCTTATATAGTTGCTAATGGAACGTGAGACCATCCAAGAAAACTTTATTTGGTATTCCCTTATCGTTATGATTCCAGCGTTTATAATATTGAATACTTGAGGGGAAAGTGAACGTATTGTTTATTCATCTTAAGAGTTAATTTGTCGACTGTAACCGTAGAAAATGTCTTTGAATGTTTCATGCAATGGGACAGAAAGACAATCTGTATTATTGTGGACATACGCCATTGCAATATTATGTCGTCCCAGAAGTCTTAGAAAGAGATTAAGAAAGACAAACAACGAAATACGAAAAAAGAAGAAACAAGCCGAGTTGGCTGTAGTCAACACATCCATAAACCAAAACAACAGAACATGAAAGATCCCATAAGAAAATAGTCAACAACAAATAAAGGACAAAAAATAATAATAACAAACAACCAAAAATAAAAGTCGAAGTACAAAACAAACTAATGTGTAAAACTCAGGACATCACAATTAAGACAGCACAGACAATACAGGAATGAATACAATAATACACACAAGACATGATAACAATGACGACGTCACAGACAACAAACAACGATGAAAACACAAAAGAACACAGTAGATTTCCAAAGGCCGACTTTTCACGACGTTTCGGGAAGTGACATCTGCTCCCGTCTTCAGGTGACCGTAGAAGATTGAATCTACGGCTCGGCTGAAAAGTCTAATAAAACGGACTCAGAAAAAAATAAATATCTACCTAACGCAAACTGGTCCGCAGTTCTACACTTGTTAGTAACGTTCAACTAATGTGTTGCTAAAGCATCCAATGACGAATTTTGGGATATTTATTTAATACGGTCCATAGTATATCCCTCCCTTGTTCCTCACCTTATCTATTCGTCCCGTCTCTGATAGCCTTGCTGTCCACAAAATGTAAAGTGTTTCTGTCCCCAAACGGTTCCTACTTTTTTCTTCGAAAGTTCATGAAGTAATATGAGTACTTTGTAGCACACCGGCACTCTTTTTAAACTATTCATCGTGTAGATCTTATCGTGCAATCAATTCAAATCTTTTGGTTGCCTTGGTAACAAACTTTTATCGCATTAAATTATATAAAACCACACAAGTGTTTTTTTTCGTCTACAGACCCCACATTTAAAGTCTTTAATAAGTTGCTTATCTTTACTATGGAGAATAATGCAGCAAAACAATCAAATATTAAACACATCCAGGTTTTAGTTCGTAGGATGTTAGACGCAGTTTCTTCATTGCGTCATGAGTACGAGTGAATTTTTTTTTTTAAATTTTACATTCACTGTATATTTCCAACATTCTATTTTGAATCTTCATCACTACCTGAGATATTTACCCATTTTAATAGACGGTTTCTCACACCGGAAGCACACAACTTGTAAACAGAAACACTTTCACTCATTGGTAGAGAAGGTGATTTATCGCGAAAATGTTTTCTGCCAGCGTATTCTGCAAATCAGTGTAGCATCCTGAGTCATGTATTATTCGGCGACGGTTATGTTGCACAGTCTATTTGCTTTCAGACGAATCACATACGTTCAGTAGCAGTTCACCAAAGTTATCATTGGCCCAGACAAATAGAGACTCGCCAGTAACGAAACAAAAGCGTCAGAAATAAATACATTACATTGAAGTCTAGCAAACCGTCAACTTTTCCCGCGGTAAATCACCTTCTATAGGCTACTCCTTGGATAATTGTTACACATAAAAAAGGTCCCATACTGTAACACAGACTGAACAGTCTTGGCTTGTGTGTTGTTGTGGTGATAACATTGGCCACTTGTGTTCAGATGGTACTTTCCCTATTCCAATCTCGCCTTCAGTGACCATTTCTCTCACAATGAAATGTCGAGTTCTAATATGCTTAGTCCTGCGATGGTACTCTGGGTTTTTTGCAAGTCTGGTAGCTGCCTCGTTGTCTCCTTGCAACTCTGGAAATTGCTTGAGTTTTACGATTTCCGAGTAATGGCGTTTGAGCCATGCCAGCTCCATTACTGCAACCACCTCTGCTTCAGTAGTAGAGAGTGCTTATAATGCCTGCTATTGAATCAACCAGGAAATGGCTCCATCAGCATAGATACAAACAACTCTTGTTGTAGACCTACGAGTTATCTCGTCACCTCTCAAGTCTGCATCACTGTAGCTCTCCAGGATCCCTCTTTGTAGCGTCTCTTGTACATGATGCCATATTACGTTCAGTGGTAGATCCAGGAGGGGGAGGGGGCCCGGCCCCCTCTTTGACCTTTTATTTATAGTTATTCCTTAGAATACTAACATTTTTTAAACTGGAATATTAAATTTTTTTTATAGAAATACCTTAAATAGCACCATTATACACCTTAAAAACCAAATTTTTCCAGGGAGATCCACGAACCTCTCTTCCTCGAGTCGGGGTGTGTGCATAGCTACTTTTTAATTAATGGGCCCCCCAAAAACCTACAGCTGGATCCGTTCCCCTAATTCCATTGTACCTGTTACGCATCTTAATATGCGTTTTACCAAAACGATATCGTTATTTTATATACTCTCAAATGAACGAGATGCTACTCCAATTGCATGGGCGATGTCAGGCCTTGTTCCTGACATGAAATGCACCAAATCACTCACTGCCTCTCTGTAAGGATATTTACTTTCCTTGACTGAGAACTTTAATTGATTATCGGCGTAGGTACTGGTTTACATCCAGTTATTCCGAATCTGTTCAAGATATTTAGAGTGCATCCCTTCTGGCTGATAATAATTGATCCGTTTATTTGTTGAGCGATTATGAGTCCGAGAAAATATGAGGCAGCCTTTTGAGTAACTTTGAATTCATACTGTATAGCTGCCATGAACACGTTCAGTTCATTTGAATCGGTAGCAGCTACAAACCCATCATGAACATACAGTGCTATTAAAAAAATTTCCTCTGCTATCGCTAACAACAAACAGTGATCAGCATAATTAACTTTAAAACCTTGTTTGACTAAAGAATTACCATGTTATTGTTACAGCATCTTGGATCCTGCATAAATCCACAGAGACCGTTATGAAATTTTCATACTCGATGTGATCCATCATTATATCCTTCGGGTTGTTTCATATAAATCTCTTCTTTAAGTTTCACCACAGAGGCATACAGTCGAGACATCGAGCTGCCTTAAACACATGCATTCATTTGAAGCGATACTCAGTAATGACCGAATAGAATAGCCTTTGATATAGCTACTGGGCTAAAAGTTTGATCATAGTCATAGACTTTACGTTGAAAGGAGTCCTTGATTACAAGTCTTGCCTTATACCGTTCCACTGAACAATCAGGGTTTGTCTTGATTTTATGTACCCATTTGCACGGTATGGATTTTTCCTTTTGGCAACGATTCAAGGGTCTAGGTCCTGTTTTCTTCCAGAAATTTAATTCCGTTTTCCAGCGCTTCTATCCTTTGCTTCATAGCATGTATCTTTATTGTCTCTTTATAAAAATGGCTCTTCAATTCTGTTACATCATGGATTGCAGCCATCACATAGCCATTTATCCTCACGGAATGATCTTTGAATGATCTCTAAGATTAGTTCCATGATATGGCATTTATTGTTATTTTTCTGTTTTGAAGTACTGTTCTTCCTCTTTTTCTTTCTCCATTTCTTTTTTTTACCCTCAAGACTTTTTCAGTCTCGTTTTCATTCTTCATCCCTTTAAATTTT
This sequence comes from Medauroidea extradentata, assembly GCA_003012365.1. NCBI lineage: Eukaryota > Metazoa > Arthropoda > Insecta > Phasmatodea > Phasmatidae > Medauroidea > Medauroidea extradentata. The sequence continues at coordinate 25,931 of PNEQ01050038.1, forward strand.
CCTGTAGCAGAATTAGAACAGCTTAATGGCTCTTACTTAAAATAAACATTTCGTGATATGACCAGTCTGTTGTTTTCTTTACAGTATATTCTGTAACCACCATTTTCTTTATATACAATCAGAATACTTTTCTCAACTTTTTGTCCAATTTCCTTCTGTGCTACTTTGGAATATGAGCATAGCACAAACAGCCTATAATCCTTAGGTGTCCAATCTTGGGTTTCTTTTTCATTCAGAGCTCATATAGATTTACCCTCCACACTTGAAAGACCAGTCTCATTCAAAATGTACGCTGCAATATGTATTTCAGGCCATACCAAGTTTATATTGTCTAATAAATTGCTGAAATGCTTGAAAACATATATATTCTTTGTGAGAAACCTATTCACTTCACTTTTTGTCAACAACATAGAGTTCATATATTTTTAGCTTGGAATAAATAAAACTGCCAAAGGGATTAAATAAAAATAATAACCATTATTTCAATCATTGCTATATTATGATATCAACACAAACTAAGCTATTTCATGTAGTACACACAACACAGTCCACCACATAGAAACAGCTGCACAACTTAATAGTACTTTATTATAACTGACATTTCCCGTTATTTTAACTTTCAAAACAGACATTCTTCTCCTTTGATACAGAGCACAGAATATCCTTACAGCGCTATCGCCCTGACTATTCACCCTATTGCAAAGTGCATGATGTTATAGTTTTCCCCCACACGTAACACTTAAGATTTCTATTATTTACTTATTTTTCATAAAATTATGATAGTCCCGCTTCTTGCCTTGTCGTCTTCATGTATGTGTGTGTATAAATAAATAAATAAATAAATAAATATAAATAAATAAATAAATAAATATTTTTATATGTATATATATAAAATTAACTCAGTAACAATATAAGATACGAAAATATTCACTTTCCTCTAAAACTTGATATGGTAGACCTGTCTCGTTTTGATCTCCTCCGTTGTAAAATAACAACAGATATCAAATTTGAAAGAATATTGAAATTTACAATTATTGGTTATTCCAAATATTTTCCTGTATCTTATTACTTATTTTTTAGTCGTTACACGAAACATATATTCGCAACTATTAAAAAAAAAAAAGAAGTATGCTACCTGTGATTTTGACGTGATTAAATTAAAACCACGCAATAACATGTTTACTTTTAAAAATATTTGAATGATACTATACTAATGCTGGACTGCAATATTTCAATTTAACTCTCCTGTAAAGTTAGAGGTTGCGCCTGTTGTTCGGCAATTCAGAAAAATTTCACAGAAAATTAATGTTTATTAATGTGTTAATGGACGGAACACTAAACCGGCATTCCTAAACACAAGATACTACATATGTGCTGACATCTCAGGTTCCAGAAACGCAAGGGTCGAGATATAACGCGCGACCGTATTCTTAAACGTCCTGAGATGTTATCAGATAAGTCACGGTTTATTATTTGCCGTCCCGTGTGCGGTTATAAACAAATGAAGGCGACGCTGGGCAGTGGTTTTTTATAGAACAAGTAGCAGTATTTTTCAACAGCTATTTAACAAAAATACGTTTATTTTGTACATATATAACGTAACGTATTACGTTTGAAATTGTTTTAAACTAGAAGTAATCATAAATATAGTAGTAAAGATAAAAAAAACCAAATATGACTTTCGAATTTCATGTATTAAAAATAATATGACAATCTCTTGTGCAAAGTAAGAAAAAGTAAGGTTACTTTTTTAAGTTGCTATCTAGGTGGACGTCTTTTGCCCGTTCGAGACCTTAAAATGCGGAAGCTGTAAGGTCGAGAAAGTAAGCGCATCATGCACTATCCTAGCCTCTAGGCGCAAGTAACTAACTGGCGTTCTGTCTTCTCGCCAACAACACACCTCTACGAGACATAGGTGTAATTTTGACGATAAAGGTGAGTTGTACACGTCTGTACCCTATAGAATATTCTGTACCGAGATTTCAATGCTCGAAATGGACCGCAAAAACACACGTTTTTGCCATTTTGGCCGATTGACAATATGCTTTGATGATTACTGCTGAACATGAAAACGGTATTCACGCGGGTAACGTTCTTTGAATAATATTCCTAAACAGATATTACTCATGTACGTTGAGCAGTTTACAAATATTCTGGTAACGGCCGAATCTCTGCACACCGCTCGGCGGCCTGGGCAAACGGCCACAATAATGACTTGCACACGTATGCAGGACCAATAATGTCATTGCTTCTTTTTCATTAAGCCTATTTTCCACTGTCTGGTTGCGTGTTTGTCAATTTATCCCCCACACTAAAAAAAATCTAACATACGAAGCGAATGTAATCAAACTTGATAAAAATATAGTACAGTAGACAAAGTTGATTTGGCTTTTAAGTAATTTGTTCATATGTTCATAATGGCTGTCATTTAAAACGTTTTTTCACATGTGATAGATAAAACTAATTTTTCGAAGATGCGCCTCGTTTATATTAAACTATAAAAGTCGATGCCAATGTGAGTACCTATGTTCTCTTGATCACATGAGTTGTCTACACTAACCACGCATATGAAAGTCACCAAACTGGGTACATATGTTTGATATTAACGTTTTACTCATATATCATATTCAGTTTTAAACACGGGGTGATTCAGGACAGATTTTATTAGTACCGCGTGGAGAAATTTATGTTAAAGTAAATAGAAAATGTAATTTCAATGTTTCCGTGAAATAATTTATAGTTTAAAGTTGACTTCAATATTTTTCTTTTTTTCATTATAATTAACTACTTGATCTTTAATTGTTTTGGCACTATTCAAAGTGTTATTTTGCTTTACATTTTAAGAAATTACACTGTATGGTTAATTTAAGTTAACATTGCTACCACTATAATTCATTTCACAGAAAAAATTGATGAAATATTTTCGACAGATTTTTCAATAGCTATCGCCACGTTAAATTAACACACTTTGTTCCGCGTAACTAAGAAGGGAATTGTGTATTTAATGTTATTTGACGATAATAATGAAGGTCCTCTATTTTACAAGATTTCATGTCATTAATTAATAATTTTTTTTTCTATAACAACTGGGCCGACTATAAGAAAATTTTATTTTAAATCCTTTTTTTTTGCAAACTTCGGTTTAATTAGTTCCAATTGTTGTAGGTTCACTATGTTAGAATACAGCATCATATAAGGGCACAAAGATACATTTTCGTATGTTTATATCTATCTTTGCTTTAAAATTATGCTTTTGTAAATATCCCAAATACCGTTTAAACATATTTTCCGATTTCGGCCCTAAACCAGTTAAAAAAGGATAACATGTGTTTACGATTCACAATCGATATATCACACTGATTTTTTTATAGCGACGTAATTTTTGTTTACGATTGATGCTTACTCAAACAGCTGAAAAGTAATTTCAGGAATTTTCGAAATTCACCACCAAAGGAGGTGAAAAGGGGTAAAAAGTGGTGAAAAGTGTTTTCAATTAATCGTCGATATATCTTGAACCTAGCGGGCTTATGTGTTTTTCACGTTCATGAAACACCAATAAAGTATTATAAAACGTGATGTCAGGGTTTTTCGAAATTTACTCTCTTAGGTGGTGAAAAGACCTTGAATGTGTTGCACATAAATCCTTGATATCTATCGAACCCGTCGAGATATGCAGTTAATTTTTGCTTCAGGTTGATAATTACAGAAATGATCACAAAATGGTTTTATGATTTTTCGAAATTTGATTTCTCAGTACTGTACAGGGGTGATATGTGTTTTTTTTAGTGAATGATCGATTTTGATTCGACTGTACGGGCTAGCGACGTGGTTTGCACTTCAATTGGATACTTATACAAATATCTAAGATGTGAATTTAAAATATTTCGAAATTCGACACCCGAAAGGGTGAAAAAGCACAAAATTTGTTTTCCATCAACCCACGATATCTATCTAACCAGTAGCGATATTGAGGTGTTTATCATGTCAGAGTGATGCTTTAAGTATTAAAAAAATTATATGTAAGTTTTTTTTACTTTATAAGATAACATGATTATTAAGAATAAAACTAAGTTGGTCGACATTCAAGGCAGACGATCAGAAAAACAGGAACGAGCAGCGAGAAATAACCTATACAGGAGTTTCACTCTATAGTAACTTATCGAGACGTGGTGTTGTACAACCTCTATAAGCCCAGGATACAAATATTTAATTTTTTAAAATAAAATTTAATTTTTATGAATAATTTCGACGTTACGTTACGCAGTTGTTTGTTACTCAGGTCTAAATTCCGGGAGGTTCTGGGCTCAAATTGCGTTAAAAGCTGTGTGCGAACGTTCAATTCTGACACACAAAAACTACAAGGTAGATCGAATTAGTGCAATTTACATGTAGTCGTTTAAAAGGGGTAAAATTGCAGTTCGCTTTTCACTTAAGTTCCTCTACAACATCAGCTGACATATCGTCGGTATACTGCCAAAAGGGATTAAGTCATGCATTTCATTTTGTTTAAAAACACTATTAAATTGTAGATATTAGCAAGATGTGGTAAGTTACTATACGGTGACACAACAGTACGAAACGACGAATAGACTTAAAACTTGGGCAATTCTTCGTGAACAACATATACATATTCCTAGCATTTTTATCACTTTATCTCATTTTGAATTGGTCACTTTTGGTAGTAAACCGACGATATATCATCTCACTAATTTCAAGTTTGGGGCACCAAATACGTTTCCGCGAAACCTTTTCCCAGTGAAACTTTGTAATGGCAATAATGTTCAAGTGAATATTTTGAAAATATGTAATTGAGGGCAGCGTCACCAATGGTTGTGCACAGGGTAAATAAGATGTTTTTCATACGATTAACATCTTACCTTAGGGGTCTGTAACCATCCCACAACGTCAAATTGGCAGAGCTATAAATAAGGCCCAGGCGAAGTCAGTGGATAAGGACAAACTTAAGACTGCTTTTCGCGTGGACATCTATAGCTACTTATCCTGCTGCAGAATTAGTTCAACTAGCCGCTTGGACATTCTAACACTTGATGACAGAAGTACCAATCTTGTGTACAAAGAGGTTTTTCAATTAAAGTAAATATTATCAGTTACGAATAATACTCGCGAGCAAATCCGCGTGGAACTGCTAGTCTTAATACATAAAAGAAGTGTCCTGACACACTCACTCACTCATCAACGCACAGCCCAAACCACTGGACCTACAACCATGAAATTTTGAGGGAAACTTCCCCTTGCCCCGTAGGCAACCACTAAGAACAGATTTTTTGAAATTCGATAATTATGGAGGTGAAAAGGGATGAAATGTGTTTTCGAAGAATCCCTGATATCTCATTAACCGGTAAAGCTATCATAATTTTTTTAACTTCAAAATATTTCCCAGACAAATGCATATTTGTGTATTTTTCGATTTTCCGAAATTCATAAATTAAGGGGGTGAAAAGCCGTAAAATGTGTTTTTCATTAATCCGTGATTTCTCCTAAACCACTTCAGATAGTGAGGTGATTTAATCTTTAAAGTGATGCTTAAGAAAATATCTAAAAAGTTGTTTTAGAATTTTTCGAAATTCGTCCTTGAAAGCTCTTAAAAAAATATAACGTGTTTTAAATTAATCCCACTTGTCTCTTAAACCAGTGAAAATATTGAAACATTTTTTGCTTTATAATAAATCTTACGTACATATCAAAATAGTATTTTCAGGATTTTTCGAAATTCGCCCTTGAAAGCTGTTAAAAAAAATAAAATGTTTTTCCAAATAATCATCTGTACCGCTTATACCGGTTGAGATATAGATATGATTTTTTATACGAATGAAGCTTATGTTAATATCTACAAATCAAATTCAGGATTTTATGAAATTCGTGCAAGACTTTGCGATGGGAATTACTATGACATCATACGAGCATATTGCGCGCGCTCTTTACACTGAGCTAAAGACAATTCATAGCTCACTGTTATTGAGTACACTAGCTGTTAAATGTCTTCATCATATATTTTTATCCAGAGTTACTGTTTATATTACATAATTTCACGCGGGCAGAGCCGCAGGCGGGCAGCTATTTTATAGAGAAAACAAAGATGAATTAAAAACAAAGATGTTCTGCAATTAAAGTACGCCCAGCGAAGTGGGCTGGATAAGCTGTTTGTATTTGTTGATTTAAAGATATACAGAGAATATAGTAACACCATCAAGTAATACGTAATTAAAAGTTAGTTACTCTTTTCAATAGTACACGCGGGCGAAGCAGCAAAGGGACAACTAGTAATGTAATTATATATATAATTATATATATTAAATGATTTAAAATTTTATATTTTAACTTCCAAAGTAAATGTTGAGCGAGGTACCCCTTTTATTAATTTAATGGTTTGCAAATAATTTAAATAATAATTTTATCTGTTCTATAGGCTTATATGCCTAACCTATTTCAATGATGTTATATCTTATTTGTGTCCATGTTTGAAAAGAAAATATTTAAATAAGAAAACAAATTAATGAATTTCTTAATTTAACAAACCACAAATCAACGTCTTATTATTTATAATTATTCCTCTGACCATTTGAACGATTTTCAAAGTATTTAGTAAGGTTAAGTGCTATTTCAAAACACCTTACATTTTTTTATTTTAATTATTTTGTGCGGTGTTCTTGTGGCCCAGTCTATCTCAAGTGTTTGTTTTGTGTGTTTCATCGCATTTATTTGTACGTTTTGTTGTCCTATTCATTTTTTATTTGGCCACATTGTTATTGTTTTGCGTGGCTGTTTTGAACAGGAATTTTTGGCGATTATAAACACTTGGGTGCATATTATTTTGCTTCCGTTTCGTTAGTTAATTTTCTCACCGAAGCACGCTGGCGCACTGTATGGGCACTAGTTGCCAGCATTTGAGCGTGAAAGTTTTTAAATTATTTTACAGTCTTCCTTAGCTTATCTCTGAAGCAGAATAAAGTTTGATTGCAGCAGATGCTTGACGTTCAGTGATCTTCATTAAATTTCCACGATTTCCAGTTTCAACTTTCACTAGTTGTGACATTAAATAAGGGCTCGGAAGAGGATGGGCGAAGTGCTGCTTCTTCCCCCGTAAGCTAATTTTTTACATGACCGAGGGGGGGGGAGGAGAGATTCGCCTACCCTGCCTCCTTCTGGATCGACACTCCTGTCTATTCACAAAACATTTTTCTGACTTATAATTAGGGTGTGTACACGTGCTTATAGATTGAAAATATGTTTTTTTTTGTCTTGTAAGTTTTTTATTACATTTCCCTATGTATTGCTGTATGTACGGTTTTGAAACATATTTAACCGTCTATAAACATTCACAACGAGAAACTAGTTGTAGACAGTGAAAACCTCTTATTTAATGTTAGTAACTAAAATGAAACATGGCAGCTTAAATGTGACTTTTATTAATTTTATTGTATCTGGATACTTGAGTGTAACATGCCTAGTTTATTTGGAAAGGGAGTCTCAACTCGTATAAATATTTTGGGACACGTTTGTTTAATATATTTACTCCTCAATTGTTTTGATGAATAACACAAAAACTCGTTATTAGTTAATGTACGTATTATTCTACGTGCGAAGTATTAAACTTTGACGTCATTCTAGGATGTGAAGTAATTTAGTTGGAGCGGATATGCGGATGTGGATGGCACGTGTTAATGACAGTTTTCATGGCCGCTGCTCGCAGGAGAGAGCGCCAATTAAGAAGGGCGTGAAATCGTCACCTAGCTCGAGGGCTGCGGAGATTATTGCTGTGCGAGTACCTGAGGCGGGAGTAAGGGACAGAGATGCTGGAGCTGGGTAAGGGGAAGGCGAGACGACGGCCCTTGGCGCCATAACCGAGTTGTGAAACTTGCGGGCGTCTGTCCCGGACAGGATTACCTCTTTGCGCCGTCCCACTCACACCCCGCCTGCATCCCTCTTCACCCAGCCATCCCCTTCACCTAAGTATTCGTCTCCACCACACAAAGCTCTCCCCAACATCCTCCTTGCACACCCCTAGCGCCGTGACGGCAAAGTTACTCGCCCTCGACTTCTGTGACACGACCACTCCCACCAGTTCGTCACCGTCCACTCTCGTACCAGCTGGCCCGCAAACTGTTCTTCCCATAAAGAAACGAACGTGAAATATGAATAAAAATAACACCCGCGCTTCTCCTCCCCTGGACCCTTGTTCAATCCAGCAGCGGTAATTTTCCACCGGACAGCTGTTGCATTGCCTACTTCCTTGGATGCGATATGGCTTGCGACAAGAGTCTACTGAGTGAAAAAAAAAATACAGCGACATTTCCGAAGTTGAATGCACCAAATTGCTCTTTCTGACTCCTCTATATTATACGAGAGCATACTAATTTATTAATGATTTAAAGTCTTGGATGCTAGGACATTTTAAAATCTCTATGGCTTTCTGAAAGTGTGCATCACGTCATACCTGCATGCTCATGGATTGTTAACTTATATCACTTGCATTTTCATAATTCAAATTGACGTATTGAGTACTTGCCATCGTCATATGTATATGACTGGTATATATAAGGACGGTCGATTTTAAACAGTTATTAAATTCCGTTATTGTGAAATTACTGTAGCCTATATTCTCACCTTTATTAATAAATAGCCTTCTGCAAGCAAATGTAGGGCTTTCAGCATTTATTGCACAGTAAAATGTAATTCCATCCTCTGTCAAAGCTGAACTTCGTTTAATAGTAATAATAGTTGTAGTAATAATACCAATAATAAAATAGTATCACAGCAACTCCAATATTGAATCTAAATATTTCCTATAGATCCAGAATTGTGTGTATTCTCCAATATTTGGGAAGGAAAGCTAAGTTATTTCACTTTCTATGCAATGAAGAATATTTTCGGGTGTGTTTATGATACATTAGAATTCATGAAACTTTACATGTACACAACTAGTTACATCCTTAGCATTTTAATAAAATTAATTATATTTTAAATGTAAAGCTGCAGCGTCAGGTCAATGTGACCATGTTATTGCAATATCATTGAAGTAGCAGAATACTAAACTTTGAATCGAACAGAGTAGAAGTTGCTCACATTCCTTCAACAACTAGAAAAGAGCTAATGATATTGAAACGGCTGAACATAATTTCTTGAAGCTTAGCTAAGAACACACTCGATAAAGTTGCTTTTCAAACAAAAAAAAAAAAAACTAAATCTTATTCGGTTTATCCGTGTACGAACTACGATGCCACAGACAGACACACAGATACACACGTTAAACTTTAAACACACCTCTTGTTGCGTCGGTGGTTAAAGTACAATATATAAAGTAGTTAGGTCTCCAAACAATATTAATGATACATGAAAAGCAACAACGTTCTCGAAATAAGATCTCTTTTAAAAACTATCAAATAAAGTGCTGCATTAACTGGCTGTGGGTGCAAGACTATTGCGAATGTTGACTGAATAGACTCACCAAACGAGACAGCGACACATACTTCACTATACATATAAATTTAAACTCAAAGCCACCAACTAAAAGTGTTTAACCACCCACACAATAAGCTCGTTATGGAATACTTCTTGGAATTGTTTATTACGGCATTAAAGCAATATTGTCTCTTCAGCACATGTTCGTTTGAAACTTATTTTGTTGGTTCACTGGCATTAATCACATTTATTAACACTGCAGCTCCAGATCCTATCATTGAAATGTTTTCAATACAATCGTACAGTCACTTGTGGTGACTTATACAGTGTAGAGTGACATTGTATCATACGTTTTATTCTATAAAATTGCTTTGCGACCTCTTATTGCGACCAGTATTTAGCAAATAAAGCATTTGTCAGTAAGTAGCATAGTGATATTAAGGAAATGGTGTATCCTTCCTTTGAAATTAAATTTGGCTATCTGTACAAAGTTGTCCTCACTGGTACAATCGCCACAAATGACTGTAATTCGTTTGGAACCAAAAAGTATTAGGACTATGGTTGTGTGATTGTTACAGTAAAAAATTTGTTTTTGAGAAGAAACTCTTGTAGGAAGCTGGGAGAGGCAAGTACTAAACACTTCTGTGTACCAGTTATGTATTTACAACACTCAGAGTAATAATACAGATGCTAATGTGGGAAATTCTGCAGGTACTGGGCCACTGCTGTGTGGCGATAACTCCTGGCTACATCCAGGGCATTCTCCCCACGTGTAGTTCTAGCAGTAGTGTCAGCCCCGGCTTCCACCAGCAACTGTACGACCTCCAGGTGACCGTCCCATGCCGCATCTATGAGAGGCGTGTAGTCATACGCGCCCCTAACATTGACATCGGCACCCCGGTCTATCAGTTCCTTCACCAGTGCTATATGGCCCCCGTGTGCCGCACCATGCAGTATGTTGCTTCTATAATCGTCAGTCATGTTCACAGGTAGCCCGGCACACACCAGCATTAACGACAGCTGGGTGAAGCCATCGTAGCCTATGACGTGTGTCCAAAAGGCCGTGTTTAGCAACATGCTGATTTGTACTACTTTCTGAGCACTGTGTAGTCAAACAATACAAGCTCTCCCAATTTTTACACTTTTAAAGGCCAACGAAATTGTTATAGACAATTTCCCCCCCGACCGAATGTATAATGTTGTTTATATATATATTTTTTTAAACAAATTGTAAGATACATTTTCTTCTGCTAAAATTTTGCAAGTCACGAAAATATTTTGAATATTTGTAGTGTATTAATTTTTAAAATGTACCTGTTGATTAAAGTTTATATTTTAATTTGCAACAATCACACAAGAAAATAATTCTTCAACCATTTTGATTGCACTATGTAGCAAACTGTGGACCGTAGCTTTTTTTTACGTTTGAGGCACGGAAACGGGGAAGGCGATAAGTTGAATATAATCCGTGCGTCAACACCTCATCGCCTCTAGGCGCAGAGAACTAAACTAGCGTGCAGTGTTTAGGTAGTTACTGTTTTTCAACGGGACTTCAAGCGATGACCCTATAATTTTATTTGTGGAAAGTTTGTGGTAAAGTCCAATGCAGGTTTCTATGATTTTGTTTTACGATTACGGTTGATATTTTCTCGGCTACAGCAACGTAAAAAAGTCATTTTTAGCACTTTTGAGGAGCGGGATTATCATGTTTTAATTATCGGACTGCATTTTTTAAATCACAGGTATATAATTTCAAGAGTGTTTTCTTTTTGTAGATAAACGCATTAGAAATATTTGTAGTAACTACACATGGACAACGACATTACATACCACGCTGCAGCACGCCTCACGCGCCAATTCCACTAACTCTAAGTAATAATTATAGTGTGTAAACCGTACCGTACCGTACTCAATCTTGTAATGCTAGTACACAATAAAACATATGTTTAGTTAAGAGGCGCTCTTTAAAAGTGCTTTCGTTACCGCGAACAGCTTACAGTTACATTTTGTACGTACAAAAAGTGGTTTATAATTGCGAATATTTACGTCTGCCTAATTTTTCTATTGACACGGTACACATGTGTCGTATAACGTTTTGTAACTACATATGTAAGTGTTTACAGTTGCGATAAATTTCCATAAATTATACAGTTTTGCGCACAATCACAAGGACGTATGCCGTAAACACGTTATACTCATTAAAACAAATGAGACAGTTAAAAGTTGCTATTGAAATATTAATGCATCGGACAATTTGTTTTATTCGTGCAGTTAAAAGGAAATATGTTTTAGTCGCCTAATACATTTTTAAGATACAATATTTTTGTCATAAAGAAACGCGGAAAACGCGACTCTTGGCTATTTTTTTTAAATTAAGACAATTCATGTGTGTGTATGTTTACAGGCATGAAGGAAGGTATAAGTCACCTCTAAGAATTTTACGTAGCCCAGAAAGATCTTACGTTATATGCTAAGTAATCCCGGTCCCAAAAGGATCCGTTTATTAGTCTCCTTTGCAAGAGTTCTGGCAGAAATATTGATCACAATGCCGGACAGAGGTTAATAAACGAAAATCGTTTACTAAGTCTATAAAATAGGTAATCGCGAGTAATAGTAGTTATGATTAAATTGTAAACATACCATTAATGAAGTAAAACGTCTCGGTGTTGCTAGTTTGCTTACAAAAGGGCTGTAAATAGCGTCCCGAAAGATAAGTAATAAGCCACAATTAATCACTATCCGTAATTTTGATTTTAAAAATATCCTTAACGCTGTCAACCAGACAATTCAAACTGACAAATATTTCAATAAAAAACCCTTTGCTAGAGAATTCTAGTTTAAGTTATGACCAATGTAGCAACACTAGAGTATTTAAATTACGAACAGTAGTGTTTGAAAACAGATTGAACAATATACAAAATGCAATTGAAACTAAACAGACATTTAAATATCTTTAAATAAAAATGTTACATCTAAATATGTTGCTAGATAATGTCATATTACTTCTACTTAAAGTATAAAACAAGAGTGCTTTATTTAAACAGTTAGTGGTCATTCATGTTCTTACGTTTTTATATTTTAGTTTCATAAATTTTCTGCGAATTTTTTACTACTTCTTAAGTGAAGTATCCTCAAATCAAATGTTATAACACAAAACTTTTGAATTACATTTATGGTATTTTTGTAGACGGCAAACGAGTTTTACGATAAAAATGTGCTTTATGTTGTAAGCAATGTGTCAATAGATAACTAGCCCAGTTTTTGAAATGAGGTGCAGTATGTTAGTGAAGGTGAGGCATTGGTGTAGCTGTGTTCATAAAGTTGGGGGGGACAAGTCGGAATTCGAAAACTTGTAATTACATCCCCCACCTTCTAGGGCGGGGGGGTCCGAAAGGTGCAAAATAGTGCTATTTAAGCAGTTTTCACATCTAGAAACTGGCTATACGGCTGTTAGAAACACTACAGTTTTCTTAAGATGTAATTTGCTTTTTTTGTGAAAAACTTACTTATGAAGTTGACCTGATGTTGAGAGAAAAAAAATTGGGGAGAGGGGAAATTAAAAAAAAATTACTTGCTCAGGAATTAATTTAACAATAGTAATAATCTTAAGAATAAATTATTTTCTCCTATTATTAGTACTATTACTATTACTACTGCTAGTACACTCATGGCATTTCAAATAAGGTGCATTAACAGCACACTTGGAAACATTACACATTTTTTCATAGATCAAACTTTGCATTCTTGTTCATATCAAATGTCTTATGTACCGACTACTTTAACTGACCACATCTGAGATCTTCAAAACACATCACTGTTTGTTGTCTAGAATAACAGAGCACGTATTTTGTATACAGTCTTTCTTCTGTGCTGGTACTCATAGTGTGTTACCGTTTACCAAACACATGTCCTCTCCTCTCATTTCGACTTATGAATTGGGATGCAATGATACTTAAATCAAGTAAGTCCAGCTCATGTTGATGAGCATGGAGAACAGCTACATGGTTAAGTCTTGTCTGCGTCATAGTTGATCTGGAAATTAAAATAAATGTGAATTATTTAATGGCATAAAAAATATGTAGACATATAATTTTAAAACTTAGAAACTTGTGTTAACTTTTTTAAGTCATGAGTGTGAAGGTTTCGTTAAGTTATTAATTGTTATACGTAATTTAACAGCCAAATAAATTTTAAATAGTCCCACTTAAAAATCATGCCTACCTGAGATACGTTTTCAGCCTTCGTAGAGAGCTGAAACTTCTTTCGGCTGCACAAGACGAGCTGGGTACAACAAGCAGCAATCTTACCAGCACCTCTATATTTGAAAACAGCTGCCGAACGTCTGGCGCAGAGTTCAAAAGTAATTTGGAAACATCCTTAACAGATTTTGGCTTGTGTTTTTTCAGAAATAGTTCAACCTCCGTCTTCAGTGACTGAGAATCCACTTCTGGATAGCAAGCTAGCTCGTCACAAATTTCTCCTTTCAGCAAACTTACTTCCAGTTTCTGCAGTTTTTTTTATATCTTCTTGGTTGAATCTTGAATTTAGTCCACTTAGTGCAGAATCGACAACCATGAAAAATTATTTACGGTAATATTGATCAACCGTTGTTGCTTCAAAGGCTTCTGCTGACCCAGTGAAACGTTTCAGCGGTTTCCTTCGTCTTGGTAACTGCAACTCTTTCAATCTGTATTCCATAGTAAAACGGGTTACTTCAGTTAATATATTTTAAAATTCAACTTCTGATCTCATTTTAGAAATGGAGTCTTCGATCAGAGTGACTGCTTCCATCATCCCACTGACAGTCTGCTGTGAACCTTGTAATGCCTTGTTGAGTACTTCTAATTTCTCTATTACATGCCCGGCCATTAAAAGTCCTAACACAGTTGCACTTGATTCAAATTTTTCCAACAAACCATCATGAGCATGACAATTTTTATCTGCATCTAACTGATCAAGTGTTTCAAGAAGCAAACCGTAGTTTTGCAAAATTGTATTGATCTGACTTCCTCGGTGAACCCACCTTGTCGGACATAGAGCCTTTATACTTGTAATATTTGTTACTGGAGAACTACAATTTATTTCCATAATATTTTTGAGCTCGTGTCTAGCATTAAGTGATTGACTGAAAAGAACACCTAGGTCTTGAGCCAACTGCAACACGTTTCTAATAAAATTAGAAGCTTCACAAGCGTCCTGAAGCACAAGATTTACTGAGTGTGCCCCACAATGAATAAATGGTGCAAGTGGTTGTCGCTCTTTCACAACAGCCTGTACGCCTTTTTTGTGGCCACTCATGTTTGAAGCGCCGTCATATGCTTGTCCTCTCAAATATGATGTAGAAAGTTGTAGTCGTAAGAGTACATCAAATATTATATTTGATATTGCTTCGCCGGTTGTGCTCTCAGTATCGTAAAGGCCAACGAAAAGTTCTATTGGGCTGAGGTTTTCATGTGATACTGATCTGCTCCTTACCTGAAACATCACGGGTCCCATCCCACACAACAGAAAACATAACTGGGTTATGTGAATTGATGTCTGCGACTAGTTTTTTTACCACTTCAGTTGATAGCAGCATCAGTATTTCGTTTTGTATGTCCGGACTGCACCAATCCTTTTTTCTTTGCAGCCATGTTCTGAGTTCTGGGCAATCCTCAGCTCGCAAGGCTATAAGTTGTTGAAAATTGCCACCATCATGTTGGTGTCCTCTAAATGCCAGTCCTTGCCGAGCAAGAAATTTCACAGTGCTCAATATTTTGACTAAACACTTATACGCACATTCCTGTTCTGTTGCCAAACTTGTTTTTAACTGCACATTTATAGGTGACAAATCGTTTGTTTGTTTGTAGCTTAGTACGGCTTGCAAATGAGAATCTGAACGTTCATGGGTCTTGAATTTTTCCAATGCTTTTTTCCAGTTTGTGAAACCTTTGGCAGTGAAGGCAAGATCGCGTCGTTTTGCTAAAATTCTGTCTGGACAGTTTTGAACATAACGACTACAATAGAAACACGTCACACCACTGACTCTTGCAACATAATGTAACAATTTATGGTCAGTGTACCATTTCGTTTGAAATGAGAAAGTTTTGTTCTTAAGATTTTGCAAGGGGAAAATTGTTCCATCATTTGGTTGATTTGGTTTCAAATCTACAAATTGTGGAACAACTTCCTTTGCTGCACTTTTCTCTTCGAAGACAGTATCTGATAAGAGGGCACTTCCATGTGCTTCTGCGTCTGACGTAGTATGTGAAGCCTCCACCTACAATCATTAAATCAGGACATGCAACTTACAATTTTAGGTACGAGACACATGAGGTGAGATATGGTTGTTAACATTTTAACTCTGATGCTATGCAAGTTTTATATAACAAGTTAAAGGACTTCGATACTCACGACTGCATATTGTTGTGGGTTTGCGGGTGCCTCAAAGATTCATTGAGTATATTTATACCACCATTAGAAAATCCAGATTCATATGATGGTTCTATGTAAACAGAGGTTTAAGTGAAATGTTTATATTAAAATATGAATGTCCAGTCTAACAAGCCTTGTTTTGTTAGCTTGCGTTGGTAAGAAAACTTTGTCAAACATTGAACATAAATATTTAAAATATACATAGAAAACAAAATATACAGTTTTCTTACACCCCTCAGGAATATAATAATTTCTAGTGACTGTGTTTAAAAGTGTAGCTCTTGCACCGAGACAAGTATGAGATTTAATTAATGAATGATATCACATAATGACTGTGCTCAGTTGTCGCTTAAACTGTGATCATTCGCTGCTTTACACATTTCAGATTTCACCACGTCTAAATCTCAATCTGCATCTGATATAACTGTTAACAACCATCCCCAAACCAAATGCAACAGCTCTTGCAATTGGTTTAATTAAGAATGTTGAATGAACACAGTTTGTAGATAGGTATTTTGCTAACAACGTCAAAATTTTATACTGTAACTATACTATCACATGTAAAATCTGCTGGGGTTTCTGTGGTCATGGGGATGATTATGGTCACGAACTAAAAATGATTTAGCTGTATAACTTTCCATACATACTGTTATATAAACAAAAAATTTGCCTAAAATTCGGAAATAACTATAGGTTCCAGATTTCTGCAATACATGTTGCAAAACCTGGCAATTGCGTTTATTGGGTTGCTGATCATATTAACTCTATGACCAAGCTAACCTCAACGATAGTATACAACGTTATTATATACTATATGTTATTTAATTATTAAAAGTCTATTGCGAGCCAAGGATCATTATAAAGTTAACAATGGGTGGTTTTAATTTTTCTACAAAAAGTAACATCAACAAATTTGGATAGCTCTTAACGTCATAAGTCTTTATGGCTGTTGAAGGTAGAATAAAATGAACCCTGTAATATTGCTAGAAGTCGAGGTTGAGGGAAACGGAAAATCCCTGGGAAATATTGAAAACAAGTGGATTCATCCCGGCATGATAACTCATGCAAAATTTGGAAGTAACTCTGCCAAGTACCTAACTGTCAGAATTTTCTCTTTCAATGTCTTATAGCTACATGAAAACTAGATTCAAGACTGAAAAAATTGGCCTACAGCGCTGTAACACTTTAGTGGAAAAATTTAACTGTTATCTAATTTTCCATAGTCACATTTATTATTCAGGCGACTTAAATCTAAAAATAAACCTAAAGAAAACTAAACAAGTGAAATACAGTTGTCTTAATGTCACAAAAGCGTAAGATCTCCCTAGTCGTACCTGGTGGCATACTTCTGAAACAACTTGGATGCCGACGCGATTACGTATGCGGCCACGTAGCAGAGCTAACTTCCAGCTTCTCTACGTTCATAAATCCATATAACCAATAGGAAGCTATCATTTTGTCCTTCTGCACATTTTCTTTAGCAACTGTTGAAAAAATGAATTTTTCGGTATGAAATATAAGCCTAAAATAGTT